>LVYW01000002.1:3704414-3725136 GCA_001630435.1 Sporothrix globosa
TTTGTCCAGCACGGAAAGGCTAGGAAAAAGGGGATACTCGGGAAGGTGGAGGACGGAGGGTGTAAACTGTTGTGTTGTTCCTGCCAGGCCAGCGACTGAGTAGTAGAGACCCCAGCGCTTCGCTGGGCCAAGAATCAGAACATAAAAAAAAAAACTTCAGCGTGAAAAGACCCCCACCTGTCGCTCATACGCACGGAGTGCGGCACTGCAGCACACAAAAAGGCCGCAAGTGTCGTAGCTCTGTCGCAGAGGCGAAAGGGTAAATAAAATAAAAATGGGGGCCTTTTCGGGCTACAGGGAACCCAATCAGGAGCAAAACGGAGGGGCGAAAAGGACGGTACAGGGACCATAGCAATGACAGCGCCTGCAGCCACTGAAATGCCATCACCTGGCACTAGTTTCTAAGAGCAGTGCCGCTATATGAACGACTGTCAACACAGCGGATGGCAGGAGCCAAGTAGCGAATCGCGCTGCCAGAAAAGCGCGAGCCCAGTCATTCTTTCCGATTTCTTCAGTGTTTTCTGTGTGCTATCCGTGTTAGTCGCAGCTTCCCCGAATCCTCGGTCACGAATCCATGGTCTTGTATCATGGTGGGCTCTCCACGACTGCCCTACTGGACTGTCCATGGTCAGACGGCGCAAGAGGAAGGCGCCAGCTTCGGACCAGGGAGCGAGTTGCGGAGCATCTATAGAGCTGAGTTTGGTATGACTATCCAGATGGTTATTCATGTGCTGCCCACACACCCACTCCATCCGTATGTCCTTCGTCCTCATGCAAGCTGCCAATGCGAGACAAATCGAGTTACACTTCACGGTTCGGAGGAAACGCAACATAGCAGTCAAGCAATACTACGTAAATTGCCACTGAAAGCGTTGGCTGACGGTCGTTATTGGAGGGCCAATAGGCAGTGTCCGCGCCGCTCAGCTCGCGACAATGGCACCAGCGATGGTGAATGTCGCTGGGTAGGCATTGACGTCAGTAGATTTGCTATCGGTTGTGTGTTTTTCTACGAGAGTTTCTGCTGCTTTATAGCTTCTCTGCCACACCATGGAGAGGAGGATGCAATGCATACAAAAGACAAGAGCGAGGTAGCAAAACAACGACCACATCATCGTAGTGAAAATGCCCGTACTGCAGCAGGCACATCTCGTCAGTTCCTCGTTGGCATTACAGCGTCATCCACCACACCCACTCGCTGGCCAGCTTTCGGCTGTGATGCACTTAGCCTCGCGAAAGCCGAGATTAGTCGCATCCGGACGTAAGGCAAGCATCAAACAGGCGACTCGAAGAACCACGTAAAAGATGACTAATCGAGTTCTAACAATCACGTGATATATTGGCCACCCTGTGTGTTCTCCACCACGCAGGAAAGGTTTTCCTTCCCCTGCCACCTTCTCTGTTGCTCAGCCCGAAAACTCTTCCTCTTCCCAAACACTTTTCTGCCATCGCCATCACGCCTCTCCGTCCTTTTTCATCAACAACCATCGACAACCATCAGCAACCATCTGCGACACTGTAATTGCGATAATTTCTACTTTCTATTGCGTATTTAGATCCTCTCAGTCGTCATTCTGAACTTTGTCGGCCATCCGCATCGCCCTGTAGGCCTGCTATTTGAGAGTCACCAGTTTTTCCCGTGTCTCCCTTTTGCCTCCCACTTCTTCACCCTATAGTATTCCATCATCACACCCATCGGTTTCTGCCATCGTTCTTGGTCCCGACATCTACCAGAACGTCTAGAACTAAATCAGCCCGACACAAATAACGTACCAGCGTCGACGGCCCCAGGCAACATCTGTTTTGCTCTCGTGGCCCGCGCAATTTCACGACGTAACTGGCAGCACAATTTGCTCCCTAAGCCTGATCATCACCAACGACAACCTAGCTTCTGCCCACTTGTTGGCTGTTTTGACGTCTTGAGCAAGCAGCTTTGGCACTGCAGCTCTTAGGCCCCCGTACACTTCTCTGTGCTACTTTTGTACCGCTTGACAGACCAAATTGGGCCAGATCAAGAGGTGCATCTTGGCTTTTCGCTACTAGCTCCGCTACAGTAAACTGCATTTCGAGAGCCTGTAACCGGCCTTGGCAAGGATCCGTGGGAGACAAGAGAAACGAGGGGCACCTCGCAGCGAAATATTTGCGCATTAGAGATCAGGGGGCGTTGAACGCGGCGACGTCAGAAGCCATAAATCATCGGGACAAAGAATCCCTCGAAAGTTACTACGACGACCAAATTCTTGAGACCTGTATCCTCGGCATCTACAGACCGAGTTGAGAAGGGCTCCGGAGGCTCACATCGACCTCGCGTATATATTCACCGCCAGCCGTTTTGCTGCACGCTTCTGCATTTAGGCAGACCTGCAGACTAAGGCCAGGCGTTTGACGCTGTCTGTCGAACGACGACAGCCACCCCCACGCCCACATCTACACCTACACTTTCAGAACCCACACCCACGTCACCGAGCCATGGCATCACCAGTGGCCGAGCTCGAGGCTGGCCTGCAGGCCATGCAGGGCCTGAAGCCGCCGGGTGTCTCTGGGTCACGCATCACATCCCTGACGGCACTGTGTGTCGCCAACGTCCAGGTAATTTTATTCTAGCTGTCTTGTGCCTCTCGCAGTCATGTTTATGAACACTTCTTATGACCGTTTCTTTGCCTTGTCACCGCTCCAGTTACTGACACATAATTTTTTGTTCGTCTTGTCTAGTCCGAATCCGTCCTCATCCAAAAGCTATACACACACTTCAAGAAGACGCCGGGCACGCACAAGCTTGGCGTGCTCTATGTCGTAGATTCTGTAACCCGCAAGTGGTTGGACCAGGCCCGGCAGCAGGGCCAGGCCGTGAACGGGTCTGCCCCGGACGGCACCTATGCTGCAGGCGTGAATAGAGTAACCGAGCTGATTCCGGTGCTGATGACCGACATCCTGTCGACAGCCCCAGCTGACCAGAAGGTACGCCCATTGAGTTGTCACAGTTTTGATATCTGAAATTGCCGAGCGTGTTTGAAAACACCCTTGGCATCGTCCATGAGACCACAAATGGACGGGGACGAGGGAACAGAGACATGAGAAGAGACGCGACAAAAGTAGCTTCGTCGACCAGTAACTGGCAAACGACGACAGAGACCACAGAGACCACAGGGGCCGTTGCTCTGTTTGCTGCTGCCCACAGATGGCTATTGATTGCGTCCTGCGTTGAGGACAGTTGGCTGCAAATGTAAACTGCATCTGCAGCTTGCCGAGACGACCAGCGTACATTTTGCTGCGTTCTCTGTCGTGTTCCTCTTTTGTCTGGCGAGATGGCGAGATCAGCTTGCCCGTTCGCCGCGTCATCCCGTCTCGTGTCTCTAGTACCGTCTCTTACGCGTATTGCATTTCGTTCGTCGTATTTTGACGTATTTTCTTCCACATCTCCGTCTGCCTTTTTGCTTCGTATTTTGTTTGTCCCTTTTTTGTGGTCCGTTTTTCTCGTTCACATACTCACATTCGCCCGTCTTTGCGTGTAGGATAAAATCAAGAAGCTTGTCGATATCTGGGAAAAGGGTCAGACGTTCTCTCCCCAGCTGATTGAGTCTTTCAAGGAGAAACTCAATGCTTCATCCTCCAGTAGGTCCCTTCCCGTTTGCAGCTTACCACGCCCTTACCATGTACAAGCGACAACCTAACGTATCCGTTTGCATTTATAGATGTCTCAACAACGCCACCGGGTAGCCCACCTCCCAATGTCCTGACCCAGGGCGCCGCCAAGTCTGCAGCTCCTGCTGGTCCTCCGGCCCTGCCACCGAACATCATGGAGACTCTCGCCAACTTGGCCAAGCAGAGCTCATCTGCCGCCGCGCCGCTGCCCGCGACGGCCACACCGCCGACACTGGCGGTTCCCTTTGGCCAGCAGCAGCAACAGCCGCCGCCTCAGCCGCTGCAACAGTATGGCCAGCAACCCCCTCCTTTCCAGATGCCCTCGGCACAGCAGCAGCAACAGCAGCAGCCCCCGTTTCCGAGCCCGTATGGTGTTTCCGGCGCTGCCCCCAGTGCGCCCACCCCCAACTCCCAGCTGCCGCCAGCCCTCGCCGGTTTGGCCGGCCTCATTGGCGCCGCATCTCAGCAGCAGCCGCATCAACCACCACCGCCGCAGCCGCAAACCGGCGCTGCGCCCAACGTACAACAGAACCTAATGTTTATCCAGGCTCTCCTTGCTCAGGGCCTTTCTCTGGACCAGATCTCGGGCATCTTGGCCCAGGTTGGTAACGGCGCGCCCGCCACCGGTGGTCCTCCTTCGCTCGTCCCATCAGCTATTGCGGCCGCCGCTGCCGCTGCAGGCGCGGGCGGTGCTGCACAGGCTGCGCCGCAGTGGCCCCCAAACAACTATAGCGGCCGGTCTCCTGGCCGTGGCCGTTCTCGGTCTCGTTCGCCTGGTAGAAATTGGGATGGCCGTAGTTCGCCGCGTGGACGCGACCACCATGGACGCGGCAGCGACCGTGACTACCGTCAGCGCTCGCCTCCTGGCGGTGGTCGGCGCAGCCCGCGCAACCCCGAGCCCCCTTCGCCCGGCTCCAAGTTTGTCGAGCACGACCCGTCCCTGCCCGAGAATACGATCCGTGTGCTGAGCCGGACCCTCTTTGTTGGCGGCGTCAATATCCCGGAGTCGGAGCTGCGTGCTATTTTCACCCGCTTTGGTGACGTCCAGACCTGCATTGTCAACAAGGAGAAGCGCCACGCTTTCATCAAGATGTACACGCGCGCTGATGCCGAGGCCGCAAAAGACGGTATGGAACATGCCCGCGGCGCCGATGACCTCGGCCTGCGCACACGTTGGGGGGTCGGTTTCGGCCCTCGCGACTGCAGCGACTACTCCAAGGGTGTCAGCATTATCCCGATCTCGAAGCTCACCGAAGCCGACCGCAAGTGGCTCCTGACCGCCCCCTGGGGAGGCAGTGGCGGCCGCCCGATCTCTACTGGCCTCGTCGTCGAAGAGCCCGACATTGAGATTGGTGCCGGCGTGTCGTCCAAAGCCATCAGCCGCCGCATGCAGACCGACCGCGGCGGTGTGAACGGCCCGCGCTCCACCCGTCGCGAGGAGGAAATGGCCAACGCTAACTCCGTGCCCATCAACCCGCGTGGTGGCCGGCGTGGAGGATATGGTGGTGGTCGTGGTGACTACCGCGGCGATAGAAACGATCGCGGTAGCTACGACCGTCGTGGCAACGGCAGCGGTGCTGGAGACGAGCTGAACTATGGCGGTGGTGGCGGCGACCCGGGCGACAGCAAAAACATCAATGGCAACGGTGCGGCACCACCAGCTGGCTTTCCCTTTGGCCTGACCATGGGAGCCAACGGCATGCCTGTCTTCCCGCCTGGCTTCCAGTTCCCAGCGCCCGAGTAGACACTGTTCTTTTTGCTTAGCTTTTCTTTTCTTTTCATCATTCTCATTGTATTTTGCTCTCTCTCTCTTTTTGTGGCATCATGACGCCCTTGTACCATTTTGAGCCTTCTGTTTTGTGTTTTGTTTTGCTTGAAGGACCGTTCAAAGTCTTATCAGTGGGAGGTTTGAGGAGTTTCAGTCGTATCTCCTTCAGGAGGGACTGCATTGTACTTGTTTCTTCAAGGTCATATTGGTGGGAGGTTCCGGAGTACAAAAAAAATTATGATATCCGGGCAAGAGAGCAAGGGATATCATGTTTATGGCGGTCTTCTGGATTTTGGCGTGAATTTTTATAACGGCTTCGTGGATTGCTAGCTTATTGTTTTATTCATACAACTAATTCTACGGACGAAAATCCATATATAAAAATTTCAATGTGATCTTGGCTTTATAGGACGTATAGGCTTAAATTGCCATATACCAAGATGATACTCAAGCTCGTAACGAGACCCATATTTATTCTCATTCAAGTTGTCGTGGGCTTTCTCACGATCAACAATAAATTCTTTTGTAAATTTAATGGAACAAAGAGACCAACGCCATGGGATGAGCTTGACTCGTATAACTAATGAGAAGTTAAGTTTGAATAAACCGCACATTGCATTGTACCAAGAGCACACAAGCCTCGTACAACACAAGAAATAAAGTGAGAAAAAGACAGCAGGCCTTTTCGTCGTTAATATTTAAATGGAATCTAGCCCGATAGAATAGTAATAATAAAAATGAAAAGTGGGTCCTGATCTTCAACCCTCAGCCTAGATACAAGAGTATAAATAGAACACCAAAAACAGCGCACAAAATAGAGTCGTACTACCTACAGCCGACGCCGCTGGGCCAAAATCAAGGGTGTTCACAAACGAAAGGTGAAAAATAAAATAAAAACATCACAAGCAACAAAGTGTAACAAAGTTAAAAACCAACGGCGCAAAGCAAAATTAAGACCTAGATGAGCGACCATGTAGTTATCCATTTCCCAAGAAAAAACAAGTGAGAAGATAAAGAATAGTGATGCAGTCGTAAAAAGGGAAGTATGTGTAGGTAGGGGTGATAAAACAAAGATCATGGAAATAAATCAGAAACGCCCAAAGTTAAAGTGCGTATGGCAGACCTGCCGTGAAGTCGAAATATAAAACAACGAGATTATACGACAATGCCGTGGATTCCCCCAAGGACGTCTTGTGCGTCATTGTTCGGAATCGCGGCCACAGCGGGAGGGTCAGGTAATATTTGCTTATCGCCCGCCATATTGTCTTTGTCTTTGTCGCCGTTGTCAACATTCGTGCTGGTAGGACGGATAGGGTTGCTGAGGCTGGTTGCGTACGGCACGTTGAAGGTAACAGATGGGAAGAAGTCCCAAGCACGGGCGCCAGAGAGCCACAGAAGCAGTACGCCGAGGAGGATCGGAATCTGTTATTAAAATGTTAGTAGAGTGTATAAATTGAATAAAGTAAAGGCGAAACGAAACCCCTCAAAATGTAAAAGAAATAAGAATACGTACCCAGACAGTGTACAGGAATGTGTCAGAACTCAGGCCCTTGCGCTTCTCCTTATGAACGCGCCGGAAATTCTCTTGCTGTTCCTTGGTAATCTGGTGCTTGCGGCCGATTTGGAGAACGGGCGTCGAAGCCAGGCACTCTTCCTCGTCATCAATCTCCCCACCGTTGTCTTCGATCTGCGTGGTGGTGGTAGTCTTGGTGGCAGCGGCCTGCTGCTTGACTTCTTCGACGTGCTGGTTGTCGTACAGCGCTGCGCACTTGGTGTCGGCTTCAGCCTCGGCCGCTGCGGCGGCTGCCGTTGCCTGCTTCGTGTCCATATCACCACTCTTTTGCGGGAAGATCTCCTCGTAGGCAGGCGGCGGTGCCGAGCCAGTCATGCGCGACGACAGATCCCACCAGCGGCCTTCAAATTCCTTGGTGCCTGGTGCACCATCAGCCTCCGAGTTACCTGACGAGTTGGGCCGCGAGCCCATGGCACCGCTGATGTTGATGTTCGGAACGAGCGATGAGATGCGCTGGAAAGCCGCCGAGTTGAGGTAGGCCTGGTAGTAGTCGGGCAGCGGGTTGTTGGGGATCTGCGGGATCTGGGCCATGAGCTGCTGGAAGTGTGCTGACAGCTGGTCCTTGAAGGCAGACACGGCAGCAGCTGCCGGAGATGCCAGTGCCGCGGGGACATTGTCTCCTCTGGCGGCCGCATCTGCAGCTGCATTTGAAGCCGCGAGGGGGTCGGGACTTGTGTCACGTACGCCGCGTCGGCCGTGGATGCTCAGAGAACCCCGCGACACGACACGTGAGCCTGGCCGCATATCGAGCCACTCCTCGTCGCCTTCTTGCTCGTTACTGGCCTCGTCGTCGCCAGAGGCGGCATATGACGAGGAATCCACCTCGGCACGGCTGCTGTCTTCCGAGTCGCCCGTCTCCAAATCGCCACCAGCGCCAGATGCACGGCGGCGGATCGTCGACATGCTCATCGGCTCCCATAGAGACCGTAGCGAAGCCGCGCTGTTAGTGCGGCTGTGAAGGGAGCCGCCGCTGCGCGACCGGGCGTGACGCTCAAACCGCTTAATGGCACGAAGCACCTCACGTGAGGCTGTGACCTCGGACGCCGTCAGGCCGGACAGCGTTCGCATCGTTGGGTCGGCACCGGCGTGGATCAGGCGGCGCACAATCTCGGGCTGGTTGTTGAGGGCGGCCAGGTGCAGGGGGGTGTAGCCGCCGTTGTCACGGACGTCGGGGTTGGCACCGCGGGCGAGCAGACCAGCCACGAACCGGTGCATACCAAGAACGCAGGCCAGGTGGAGCATGCTGTGGCCAGTGGTGCGGCGCTGCATATTCAGGCGCGTCTGGTTGGACGAGTCGTCAAGGTCGATCAGTTCCAAAACCTTGAGCAGATGCGTCTCAAAGTTGGGGCCACCGGTGCTGGAAGCCAGGTCCGCCACATTGCCCGAGACGCCGCGGGTGCTGCCGGCACTACTGCCACCACTGGTTCCGCCACCAGATGTACCCCAAGTCGATGTCTCGCTGCCGATGATCCGTCGGGCCACGTCCTGCGCATCCTCAATCTTCCCAGTCATCTTCCTAGATAAGACAGTAAGAGCGGCGCGTAAAAGTTGTTGTTCGTCATCGTCAAGATACTTGAATGTGATGCGCTGCTGATTGGCAGCGAACGGCTGAGCCGAACCACGCTGGTTTGACTGGCGCAACGTGACGGGAACGTGGCCGGCAATAGACGACGGCGGCACAAGACACACCAAAGAGCTCTCACCCCAGAACGTTGTTGTCGTTGCGCGCTGGTCACCGAACATAACATCGAGACCCTGGTAGAACGAGCTTCCCAAGATGGTGACCTCAATGCCACCAGATTTGGGGCCCTCGGCTGGGATGATCTTGTGCACAACCGGCTGCGAAGTCGGTGTAGTATCGGTCTGAGGTAGCGACATAGGTAGCGAGAAAAGTCCGTTCTGGAACTGCTGGGAGAACTGTGCTTGGTTCAACTGCTGTTGTAATTGCTGCTGCTGCTGTTGGAAGAGCTGCTGCTGGAACATGTGCATTGGGCCCCGGAGGCCGTTGGGGCTCGGAGCGCGGCTCGGGTGGGCCGAAGTTGGTGCCGAGAACATGGGCGTCTGCGAGAGACCGATGTTGTCGAAGCTTCCCGACCGGTTGCCATTGATAAACGCGGCTGTCTGGTCGGTGTGGCTGTTCGGTGTCAACGGGCCGGTTGGCATCGGATCCGCGTTCATCGGGACGATTCCGGCAAGGCTGTCAATATCGGGGTCGCCCGAGCCACCGGCACGGAGAGCCATGTCGACAGCCGCTGCCATTGTATCAGGCACAAACCCGGACGGCGGTGACAAGAACGTGGAATTGTTGGAGGAGAACTGTGCCACCGGCGACGTAGAAGAGGTAGCATGACGGCTTCCCGAGTCGGACACGTGTTGCTGGGTGGGCTGTTGTGGTTGGGGGGACGTCTCGATGCGAGTCATGGCAAGCCCCGATGGCACCTTTGCGGCGCCCGAAGTGCCAGGGACGCCAGCGCTCGCCTTCCGCTTTTTGGCAGAGTGCCCCTTAAGACCATCCGGCGAGGCTGGTCTCGAGAGCGCGCGGGCCATGGCCGCTACGGAAGAAGAGGCGGCGGCGGCAGTAGCAACCGCAGCCGAGGTGTATGAGTTTGCATTGGAGCTGCTTGCCTTGTCGATTTCTGGGGCCGAGAATGTAACTGATCCGCGTTTAAGTGCCGAGGGGTCGGAGGACGATTGGGAGGTGCGATTACTCTTGCCGGTCTTGGTAGCAGCTTTTGTGCCGGATGTGTGTGCAACTGTTGTGCCAGAAGAAGGCTTCGATGTGTCTGCAATATCGCCGGCCGAGGCATCACCGTCTACCACTGAGGGCGCTGCCGAGGCGCTTCCAGCAGATGCAGCAGTTGGTGTCTTGTGATCGTCGGTAATCATAATGGACCGCGAGATCGTCTGTGCCAAAATCTGACCCCGGAAATCTTTCAACGTGAAGATCACCTGGAAGCCAGCTTTTTCGCCGTGGTGCCGGCAGTAACATGTAATGCGCATCGGGATGACAATGGCGGCATTTTCACTCTGCGGGCCCATGTTCGTGGCGGCCGTGGGATGTTGCCAGTCCTTGATCTCGTTGGTGTTGAAAATGATGATGCGCCGATGCTCGTCACGGCTCCAGCCCTCATCGTCTTCTGGCTTCTTGGACTTCTTACGGTTGGCGCGTTTCCGCTCTCTCTGGATGCAGCCGCTGCAGATCCAGACTTCACCACCGTCTGCCGGACGGCAATCGTCACCGTCCTCGCCACTGGCGTCATCACTGGTTCGCGCTTGAGGGCCATACGTGGAGACGGCAGCACGCTCAAGGGCACGTTGGCGGTTGGCTTCGTTCGCCATGGCGCTCGTACAAACCACCATAGTGTGAAGCTCAAGTGTGTCGGGTGAGTGTTCCGGTGCATTTTTTGCGAGCAGCTTGGGTTTCGAAATGGTGTGGGGTGGCAAGTGAAGCTTTGTGACGCCCGGTGGTAAGGAGGACAACAAAATCGTGACGGGAATCTGTGTCTCAACGCGTGACTTGTGTGGCTCGATGCCGACGGAGAATCGAAGCGGCTGTCGCTGGTTGTTCAATGGTGCTGCGGCTGCTGTTGCAGCGGCCGGGCCTTGTTGGAACATTGGCATCTGTGCTGCTACGTTGTTCAGAAGCTGCTGCTGTTGAGGGACATTCGCTTGCCAACCTGACGTCGGGCTCGTGGGCATGCTCTCCGGGAACAGGAAGTTGGACGCCATCTGAGTTGGATCGGCGCCGCCGTTTCCCAAAAATCCAAATCGAAAATCGTTGGTATCAATTGGCGACTGGGAGGATTGCATAAACGCCGTTGGTGACGGACCCTGGCCGAAAACGAAGTTGGAGACGGGCGAGACTTCACGGGAGGCGGTAGTGTTGAGGTTGTTCATAGACTGGCTTAGAGAATATTGCTGTTGCTGCGTTAGAAAGTAACCGATATTGTGCATAAGCAAATTGGAAGTATACACTTACCGATGCTGCCTTGTTGTGCCTCTTGCGGCGCTGTTCTGTGGCACTTTCGGTGGGCGCTTGGCCAAACATGGCCACCGCCGATGAAAATAGCTGCGGCGTATTGAAGGCAGGGATCGTCAGGTCGTCGGGAGTCGGGCTACTCGTTGCGCTCACGAATTCTAGAGGAGAAGGCCCCCCGCTGTACGGGCTCAAGTCCGAGCCGACGGTTGGTGCTGTCTTGAGACTGGCGCGGAGACCGGCCGCTGCTTCCTGACTTAACGTGTCCTCAGCACCGCCGAATCCTGGGGTGTTCTGGATGGATTTGGGATCGATCGTGGCAAAGCTGTCGCTCTCTGTGTTCATAGACTGGTTATGGTCGTCCTCGTCGTCTTCTTGGTCGTCGTCCAGACGCAGGTAATCTCGGAAACTCCAGTTCTGTTGTGTGCTGTCGCCAAGGTCGTCACCTACACGCAGCCCCTCATCCATCATCATAATGTCGTCTTCGACAGATGCTGTTTGCTGTTGGTGCAACCGCGCTGCGGGATTTGGTACTGCAGTGCCCGCGGGGCGGCTGGGGTTGGACGAGGCCTTCGTTATGGTGGAGCCCTTTGACGACCGCCCACGATTCTTTTTTGCTGGTGTTCCGCCGGCGAGGCTGGACAGCGCCGTCAAGGATGTTTGCTTGGAAGAAGAGATATCGGAGGACGAGTCCTGGAAAGACGAGAGAAGGGACTCGGGGGAGGATATGGATTGCTGTTGGGACAGCGTCAGCGATGGATCGTCGACCAAAAGCCGGTCTTTGCCGATGCCTGGTTTGCCGGAGCCGGGGCCGCCGGCGGGGGCGGAGTCGAAATCCCGAGGTTTATGTGCTTGTGGCTTCTGGTTCCCGCCTACTTGATGGATGTGATGAATCTGGTTGTGAGGGTTCTGGATGAAGTCGACGGTCAAGGCGGGCGGGGAATCACCCATCCACTCGGAGTGGACGGCGTAATCGCCGGGAGAGGCGGCGAGGGCTTCGAAGGACGTGTCCTGGTCAGACATGTCCTCTGATCTGGCGAGGATGTACGGAGAGTCGGGAGGGGGCAGACGGCCTTTGGGTGGGCGGTCAGAGCGATATTTTGTCACCCAGATCCCGAATCTCGACTGCTGGGTCGCAGCGCCGGCCGATCTCGCCAAAAGAGGGACACGGTGGTCCTAATTGAAACGGTACACAATTTGCCGTCCGCGCCGGGCCGTTACAACGTGGTGAAGTTCGGATGGGCGGCGTTGTGGGCGTTCAACAGGCTGGAGACGTCAGGGGAAAATCCGTTGGGAATTTAGCAATCGTCAATGGATGACGTTGATTCTGTGCCTATCGGGGCAGAACAGCAGGGTCGTGATGGGCTCAACGATGTTGCCTGGCGGTGGGAACATCGGCCAATGTGAAGGTGAAAAGGAAAATATGGTACGTGGCTTCCGATGGCCTGTTGTGCCGTTGAGTGCTGGAGTGAACGTTTGATGTGTCGTCCCAATCGATTTCAGTCAAAGGCAGTAGTTGGCTCGAATGTGGAGGAGAGAAGGAGCGAGAAGTGGGTACGGGGCAGGAAGGCTGTCGAAAAAAAAAGCGAACAAAAACAAGCGAGAAAAAGGCCAGACGACGCTTAAAAAAACAAAGTGCGTATGCCGGATGGCTGCCCTGGCAGTGTCAGAAGAGAAAGGCTGTTTGAAAATCCGGAGACGTGACAGCGAAAGAAATTTGCCTTGTCGTATGTGATCCGAGTCGGGCCCTTTCCTAATTTTTCGCCGTCGTAGCAATCGCGCCCAAAATGCAGGCAGTTGCAATTTTACTGCTGGTCAAGGCAGGAACGAGCAATGTTATGGCCTCGTTTCTGGATGCTGGGGAAAGACCGAGTGGCGGAGGGGGAGGAATGAACCAACGACGAGACATTTTTTGGGAAAGACCGCAACAGCGTGGTTAAAGAGGAAAGGGCGGTCGCGCTGAGGGTCACCGGACGGTGATTGGTCTGTCAAGTCTTGTGGGTCCATCAAATAAGAGGCCAAGACGCCACAAGAGGGAGACGAGCACGACGAAGTATCTGCCCCTATTATGTCGTATGCTGGTTAACTAATAGTACAGAGTACATTTCGAGAGCAGAGAGGGGACGGCGCTATTGGTATCTTACATTCACCATGCTAATATGGCATGGCTCTCGGGAAAAGGCTACAGGGTTGAACTTGTTGTTCCTAAGTCGCCCCCTCTTTTTGGGCAGGCCTAATGGTAATTACTCCGTAAAACCAGATATTCTTTGAGGGTGGTGACGCTAAAAAGGGTTTAGTGCTGGTGGTAAATTGTAAAGCTGGTTACGTCCCAACGCTTTTGACAGGGCCGCGTCCGCTGTCAACAGGTGACTTCTTTCCCAGGCTGCCTACGGAACCCTCCGTGTCGTCGATCTTGACCACCGCCTAGTGGGGAAGGAGCAAGTCAAAGAGGGACTGGGTATGTTTGAAGAGTCGACGGTCGCGCTTCCTTGTCATAGAAAACGTGTTCAGGGCCAGAGGTGGGGTC
This sequence comes from Sporothrix globosa, assembly GCA_001630435.1. Classification (NCBI taxonomy): domain Eukaryota; kingdom Fungi; phylum Ascomycota; class Sordariomycetes; order Ophiostomatales; family Ophiostomataceae; genus Sporothrix; species Sporothrix globosa. Next base: position 3,717,898 of record LVYW01000002.1, read on the forward strand.
ATCTGTTCATTTCGTCCTTCAACAACGGACTGCACGGGGGAACTGATCGGGAAGGAAGGGAGAGGAACAATACAGAATCGGACCAAAGAACACTTCAGAGGACAGCGTAGTTAAGATGACAAGGCAGCAGGCATGGACGCCTGTCACGATACACGTGCATGTCTTATATTTGGCATGTCGTTGCATTTTGGCACAGGTACCGAGGACTCCGATGACAAAAGCCTCTCATAAAGTAGAACATAATGGCAGACTTAAAGTATACTGAACGACGATGGAGGCATATGGTTATTGGCATTCTTTGTTGTTGAAAATGTTTGGCACTTCGGTACCGATACGTAAGGGCTGGTCACAAGGGCGATAGTAACGAAAGTGTATGGTATATCTCACACCAACTTCCTTTTGAACCCTCACGAAAGGCTCAAAGAATGTGAGACAGTGTCCTGATGCAAGGGCACAGAAAAACTTTTTTTCAATCTCGCTTTCTTGAATCACATTGCCCAGTCTTTAGAGCATTCCAAGCCACCGTAAGGGTTTTTCAAAAGTCGACAAACCATTTGGGAGGATATGCAGGAAAAAGGGTTCATTGGGCACGAAGACGCCTCGGATATCTCAGGGACACACAAAATTAAGTGCCACCCTCGAACCAGGTCATTATATTTTTCTCAAGAAGGTGGTCATATTAGTCAAAGAGGGAGTTGCAACCTGGCTCTGGTCCATACTGGAGCTATTAGGGAGATCGCGGCTAGATAACAAGAAGAAACTTCCTGCACAACCGGCGCCTGGATTGGAGGTGCTATCTTCGGGGCCTTACTTTTGAGTTCGCTTCGTGGCGGGCCCCGCTTTGTGAGACTCTATCGGACAGAACTCCGTACAACCAGGTGACGATTACTTAACATAAGATACTCTTCAGGTTCTTGAACGGAGTGGACCTGGGCAAAACATGGAGTGGCCTTCCGCAAAGTGGCTTTTGGAGCCTGTCGTTAACACCAACATCCCCAACGTAACGCACGTCTCATGCGGGAAGAAAGACGTGCGACACAAGCTGCAGCTCAACCACAAAACAAAAGTTGGCAACTGGGGCATGGGGATTGGCCCAATTGAATCGCAGACAAAGAAGATGCAACGACAATCACCAAACTTCCGTAGGTCGCTTCGCCAATGCGGGAGTTATCAAAGGCTTACGAAGGGGGATACGATAAGGCTGCTCACTTAAAACAGGAAGGAAAATACCGCCCGGGCGTGTGTGAGAGTGGTAGGAGTATTAATGTTTTATTGCCGAGAAATGCTTGTAGATTGATCCCGTCTAGTTGAAAAAAGTACACAAAAAAATCCAAAAAGGACGAGACCCAAAGTATCTGAAGCGAAACGAAGCGAGTAGAAAGGTATAAAATACGAGGAAAGACCAAGCAGTACAAATAGAGTGTGGTCCGCAGAAACCAGCCGCTTTGATACTTGATGATGCAACTTCCGCAAGGAAGTTCCTGATGCACATCAAGTCTGCCGACTGCGCCCGAAACAAGCTCTCATTTTCCTCTGGCCGCTCGCCGAAAAACACTAATCCAGTACCCTTAATATGCACATATTATTGGGCTTGCATATTGTCAAAGGTGAGCTGGCAAGGAACACCGGCACCGGCGTGTTCGCCTATACGGAGTTACACGTGTGGCGGTTCGTCTGGAAAGCGAATGGTCCGGTTCGGGGGAGGAGGAGGCGCTGCTGACAGGGCCGAGGGACGAGGCGACGGTGAGTTGGAATGGTTGTTGGCAGGCTCGCCGCTGCCGTTCTCAGGTCCCACGTACACCGGGCGCCGGATAGGGCTGCTGCGTCCACTTGAATCGGCAGGGATTTCGCGAATGATGGAACCGCCAATACGGTAGATCTGCCGAGAGCCCGGATTACCACTACTGGGAAGCGACGAGGAGCTGCCTATCATCTGTTTATCGACATCCGTACCCCCGCTACCACCGTTGTGCTGAGCTTGGTCGCCATTGGGCTGTACATCGGACGCCTCTAAAGCCTGAGCATCGGCCGGTGATTCACCACCACCGGCCCCACGAGGTTGGATAGACAGAGTGTTGACACGACTGCCAATTAGGAAGGCGGGTAGCGAGGGACCGTTCCGCGCACGCCGGCCGGTAAGGACCCCATCACTGTTGCCAAGAGACGCTGACGATGGGGACGACGGGAGGGCGCGGCTGAATGTGCGTGGCAAATAGAAACCCAGCTTGCCGAGTGGGACGCTCAGACCGTGTACGACAATACTGACGATCGACAAGAACCACACTACAGAAGTGGTGGTCTCCCCGAGAGTAGCAACATCAGGACGGAGCCTAGCCGGGTTATCGGTGCCGTCATCGAGACCTTGGGGCGACAGCTTCTCGAGAAAGTCCAGCGTGATGTACAGATAAAAGATGGCCGAAACGCCCACTGGGCCAAAGAAACCGACAAAGATGCCCTGGCGCCAGTCTTGAATCTGCGGGATGTACTTGTGGATGGCCATGATCCAGGGAAGGCGACGCAACAGCAGCATGAGAATGCCGAGCGCAACCAGGCGCGGTAGCGGCACGGGACCGTTTAGGAACGACGACCAAGGACAAACGGCACCATACCACATAAAGATGGTCACGTTGAGCAGCATATCGATTGTCGGCTGCAGAGAATCGTCTTTCGTCTCGAGGCGGAACCAATCGTCCCAGGTAAAGACGTTGCCAGCTATGAAACAGGCCAGCACATCGTCACTACCGATAAGGCCGCAAGTGCCGACAATGAACAGGGCCAACGAGATGGCAAACACAAGAAAGCTCTCGCGGTCCACAAACTTACGCTGCTCTGCCCAGTGCAGCAACTCCTTTGCGATGTATCCCACCACGGCGCCATAGACGATGCTCAAAAGAATGGTATATCCGAGCGTTTCGCCGAACCAGAGGCCAATGGCTTTGCCGGCACCGCCTTCAGGCACCGGAAACTCGGGAGTCGCATCGAAGCCAATGTACTGGATCAGGTACAGGGCGAAGAAGAGGAAGGGGTAGCCCAGGCCGTCGTTGGCGCCAGACTCGGCGATAATGATGCGTTGGAGCTCCAAGGGGACGTTTTGGTCGGCGAACCGGCCTTTGACAATAACGTTGGACAAAATTGGGTCCGTCGGGGTTGCGCACGAACCGATAGCCAGCGCGTGCAAAAAAGACAAACGAGGCGTAACCAGGCCCCAGATAAGCAGGCTGGTCGCGAGCCACATGACCGTCATGATGGGGAAAAGAAGCCAGGTCAGCGGCCGCCAGTGATGCTGTAGGTACCTGCTGGGCAGCTGCACACCGGCGAGAACAAGCTGCACGCCCAACACCAGACGCGAGAAGTAGAGGGTCGCCGAATCGAGATTGGCTTGTGAACCGGCATACTCGAGAGGCCGAATAAGATTGGCGCCCGACGGAGAGAAGGCCACGCCAGCCAGAAGGGAAATCACTATAGGCGGGTTAACGCTCAGACCAAAACTTTACTTATAATACGTTCCCGACTCTTCCGCTTGGAAAGAACCTACAAGCTTCAGACAGGTAGAACTTCTCTTTGCAGAGATAAGATACTAGCCCAAACAAGGAAACCCATCCTCCGAGGACGCTGACCACAATGTTGAAGTCTGTCAAGGCCAAAGTCGGCATGACGACGGCAGTGGCTTCGGACGACCGGGCGTATAGATACTGTAAATGCAGTGGAAATACAGGGGAAAGTAAAAGTAGAATAGACGGTGGTAAGAGTATGTCGAAGATTATGTCACGCCCGAGTCGTCCTTGCTCATGCGAATCAACAGCAACGGCGCAAGGCCAGGAGCGGCCGGCAGAGCAGGGCCCGTGGCGGTAATTGTCGGATACCGGGGTCGGCCAGTGTGCCGACTAGGGCTTGGAGAACGGGTGAAAGGTAAAAGGTGGAGGTCGCAACCCGTAACTGGTAGATTCGGGGTTGGGGGATTGGCACCCGTGGCAAAGAGAGGCACGGGGGACACGGCTCGTGTTATTGAATCATGGAGGCGGTTGTAGGCGATGGATGCGTTTTCCGCAGAAAACTCCAGAGTTCCCGGTGAAGCCTCGTCTCTAGAGCGAGAGAGGCCGTTGGAACTGGTGGTGTTTGATTCGAAGAGAAGAAGGTACAAACAGAGGGTGTGAGTTCACGTAATTAGGATCGAAAAGCTGTCGATGTCGAGACACCAGTGATGCTGCCAACAACGGAACAGTCGAACTTTGCACACGGCGTAAGATATAAACACAGACGCAGAGTAGCTGCAATGCGAAAACAGCCCGGCGAGTAGTAAATGTCGGCTCGAAAAGTGTGACTCTATGCAGCCGGTTGATTGGCCAGGAATTACGCTGTGATGCAGTTGGTGATCGGAGCCAAAGGAAATACTTGCTGAGGGCAAACGCAAGCGCGAACGACGTCGGAGCCAAGCACAGTCAGGACACAGATCAAGACGTCGGTTTGTTTCAAACGGTGATGAACGGTCTGTAGGCAGCTGAGAGAGGGGGAAGGGGGGAGGTTTGCAAAAGCAGGCTTCCGGCAAGAAAACTTTAAGGAAAAAAAAAAAACGGATTTAAGTAAAAATAAGCTAATGTCAAGATACTTGGCAAGTGCATGCCTAAGAGTGGGCAGAGGGGCTCTTGCCGTAAATCTTGTTGGTGTCGGTTGTACAAAGTACCCGGGCGACTGCACACTAACGGAGGAGGAGTTCCACTTTTTCCGTCCACAGTCAACACGATAGAAGGTGCAAAGAGAACGACCGTCGAGGGAAGTGCGATCAGCCTTGCAATCATTGTGGGAAGAGATACAGTTGCACATGGTATAGAGAATACAAGAGGTATGTAGTACGTTGTTTGGTGCTCGACTGCGCCAAATATAAGTAGCGAGTAAGATACAAGGGCATGCTCAAACCAAGCAAATTGAAAATGTAATAACGCCAGCAGCAATGCAAAAAGTCAAAGCGGCCATAAATACAGCTGTAGGTAGGCCCGGAAAGCGCATGGCGTACGACGTAAAAGCAGGTAAAAACAACCTCCACCATCCAACCCAAACAAACGCCCCTCAGATATACAACAGGCGTGCCATGTGAAAACGACACAAGATGTGTCTAAACTCCCAGCCAGCTGAGATAATGCCGGGTCAAGTCTGCTGGCGTGCTCCCTGAACGGCCAGCATGTCGGCCGCCACGTTTCCAGAGTCCGAACTGTGGCCCTTGACCCACCGGAACATGGTCATTGTGCCGGACTTATCGCGGGTATCAATAAACGTCCGTACAGCCTTAATGAGGTCCTGGTTCATGACCGGATCACCGCCGCGGGTCTTCCATCCGTTGCTTGCCCAGCTCTTGTACCACACGCTGACGCAATTGATCGAGTACGTGCTGTCGGAGAAAATACGCACCGGCTGCGTCACTGGCACCAGTTGGAGGGCGCGGAGGATGGCCGTCAACTCGGCACGTTGGTTTGTCTGCAACGAACCTTTCAGCCGTTCCGAGATATTCCTATACAATGAGCGGTTGGGTGAGCACAAACAAAGATCAGTCTTGCGGTTTTGTCAGTGTGCCGGGTAAATACCTCTTGTCACCGGGTCCAAAGAACACGCCGACGCCTGCTGAGGCGCCATTCTTGCCATTGCCCAAGCTGCTACCGTCGGTGTAAATGTCCAGTACGGCTGTCGAGCTCGCAGGGGCCGCGTTGTTGCCCGATTTCGCACGCTTTGTCGCCGGCTGCAGGATCTGAGCAGCGTCTTCTTCTTCATCGTCCTCCTCGTCCTCGTCCTCGTCTTCGTTGTCCTCATCTTGGGCATTTGCATCAGCGGCTGTGCCGCTGCCCATGCCACGCATAGCCTGGCGGGTTTCCTCGTTGGCGTACATGCGGATGTAGTCCGCCGCCTCTTGTCGCGTAGGGAACTTCTTGTACTTGGGTCCCTTGGCTCCGACAATGGCCTTTGATGCCTCCGACCAGTCTGTATAGATACCAGGATATTTGCCGATCGCAACAGCGTAGAATCGGGGCTCGCCCTTGTCCTTAGCGCCGCCTTCCGGATTGAGTCCCGCAACGAACGCGGCGGCCTGTTCTCGGGTAACAAAGCTTTTGTCTGTACAAAACGGACCAGATACGTCAGCAGTCAAGCACGGAAGAAAAAGAACTAGAGACATGGGACGGATCTGATCGGTAGCGACTCACACTGTGCTCCCTTGAAACCAGCAATCTGGGCCTGGCATTCGTGCCACGTCAGGTAGATCCCCGGCCGTGCGCCTGCGCGGACGGCATAGAACTTTTGGGCATTCTTATCGTCCAGCTTCCGCTTCCGCCCAGCGGCAGCCTTGGGGGCGGCTGCCGTCGGCATCGAGCGCGTGGGGGCAACGATGGGGGGAATGGGGACGGGCGTCGTGGAACTGCCGGTAATGGCAAAGGTTGAAGCGGCGGCGGTCGAGGATGCCTTGCCCTTGCGGCCCGCAGAAGGCATTGTCTGGGCGACAAAATCTCTGCCTCCAGCACACGCAAGCCGAGCAGTAGCAGTAGCGGAAGCGGCTGTTTGGGTGTACAGGAGGCCTGTGTAACTGGAGTGTAGCCGGGCGCGTGCGCCAGTGGTCGCCAAAGTCGCAGAGGATGTAGGGCGGCTGCGAAACACGCTGCTACGTCCAAGAACTGTAGCTGCTGCTGCCACTGTTGCTGCGTTGGTTGCTGTCAGCGTCACCTTACCTGTCGTATCTATTTGTTCGAGTGTTGAGAGCCTGGTGATGCTTGCGGCGGCAATCCAGTCAAAGGGCGGCAGGACGCGAGCTGACCAAACCCCCAAGACTGGCCTGCAACAGTGAAATAGCTAAGCCGCTATGGAAATGGCGTGTAAGGGGAAATCGCTTGTAAGAGCTTGCGTGGAACGTCGTTGTGAATCATTCGCCGTTGGCTGTCGATTTGGGCAGCTGAGGGAAGCCGTTCACTTCGTATTTACGTCTGGATAGATTTCGTTACTGGAATTTTTAAGTGGATATTTGTGAGGAGCCTGAAGCTATGGCGTTGGGGTTGGTCGTCTGGCTACTTTCGCCGTCATATGTCGGATCGTGGAACGAGACATGCGAAACAGAGTCGTCAAAACGCTACCGTAAATACAGAGGGAGCAAGAGAAGGTAATTACAAGGCTAGATCATGGCCAAAGCGAGAGGAGGGGGGTGTTATATAAAGGATTCCATAGGATATGCCGCAAACGAAAGAAAGAGGAGAAACCGAGTGTCTA
>LVYW01000002.1:3725146-3756547 GCA_001630435.1 Sporothrix globosa
GGGGGGGGGGGTTCAAAACAGGCCTAGACGCTGAAAGGGCATATTTTCCTGGCCTGTCAATGGTAGGTGAGTTGATCACTAGTAGAAGACGGATTTGGAAGGAACAAGAGGGGGGTTTCCTTGCCCTGGCTTAAGGCGCTTGCCCAGGAGGTCCATCCAAACCGTGCCCGGGCGTTGGGTTCATGTTTCCGTTCTTTCCTCCGCCTCCCACCTCGTCACCGATCACTTTTCCTTTTCCCTAACACGTCCGATTTTTACCCCCTTCTGCGCACAGTCCTTGAAGCTAGTCAGAATAGGACAAAATGTGAGCTCTATCCAGCGATGAAAACAAACCTCAAGTTCCGATGCCTGATGTTCCTTCGCCTGAAATAGGGTGCGGAGGCATGGGGAGTTGGCATGCGGCTTGACCCGGCCGCTCAAACTGAAGTTCCTCCACGATATAGTGACTACATTCTCGCGTCTAGGGTGTCTGTCAGTCTTTGTTTAGATTCTGCATGCCGCTCCGTTTGTCTTCTGCAGGACGCTGGATGTAGAATATCCTCACAGGTTTCGTTTTCAGTATATGCACGTGACATTCACATGACGATGCTCCGTGTCTGACCGTTCCAGCTTGGTCCGCTCACTGCATCACTTGTAAAATCATATCGCATTTTGGATGCATCATCATGATTGGCACTGCAAAGTGTGTTTCAGGCATATATCATTTGATTAAAGCTTTCAGTATCTATAATATCTTATTTCGCATCGATTGAAAAGAAGGCTGGTCTCTCCTCCACAACCAACCGTCTAAACCGTAGCAGCCGTACAATGACTTCGCTTTTTTGCCTTGAACGCCGACTGATGAGTTTGCAGCCCAACCTCCCACCCCCTCCCCCCCTTTCCCCCGGATAAAGACAATTTTGAGTCTTCTCTTCGGAAACAAAGTGTCTGAGGAGACAGGGACTTTATAGAACAAAGCAGGGGCCAATAACGAACGCCACTTCGCAATGAGAACATTCTTCACTTGTAAATGGTGAGAAAAAGGAAAGAAAACCAAGAGGAAATGAAAGACAATTGCAACGCAAGAACTTAGCAACAAGTGAGAAAATAGACTTCGTTCATCATAAACGCCATAGCCGGGGCTGCACCGCGGCCTCTGGCATGCTATTATGCATGCTTCGTGGGCGCCATGTCTAGGGGCTTGCAGGTACAATGAGCTTCCCACTCCCAGGCCAAAAAGCTCCAGTTTAGCTCACGTCGCCAGAAGAGGCCAAGACCATGGGTGCTTCCGCCTGCGCCATCCATGTCCGTGCCAGTCTGGGTATCGTTCGAATAGGGCACGTCGGGTGTCGAGCTCGGCACCAAGGTTCGGTCTTCGGCGCTGAGTCCACCGGTCAGAGGCATGCGGTTGGCAAAGACGACCTTGCCCATACGGGAATGGAGAATCGCCATCGAGCACATGGTGCAGGGCTCATGCGTGACGTAGAGCTCAAGGCCATGGCACAGATAGCCGTCCGGCGTCGGGTGTTCTTCCATAAAGACGCGTTCCTCCTCTTCCAGCAGCGGCTTATCCTTGAATACCTCAAATTCCAATCGCTGCCGATGGCCAGCGTGCCCTCGGTCACGACCACGACTCAGCCGGTCTCGCACACGATCCTGTACTTCGTTATGCACCTGACATACGACTACGTCCTCGGTGGCTGCCGGAGGTGTTACTTTCATGTTGTCAATGCGGCTCTCGGCGTTGTGAAGAACACCGTTATCGCCTGGCGGAACCACCACGGGGGGGATGGATGCACGCTTCGGTGGTGGCTCGTTCTCGTTGGTGGTGGTGGTGGTGCTAGCATTACTTAACACACTCTTTCTTCTCTGATTCTTTTTCTCGGCGCGAACCAGCTTCTGTGCCACCATGCTGATGGCACGGAGGACAGCATGGGCCATCGGGTTGCCCGTCTTGGACGACTTGGGCTGGTGTTGCCAGCGGGCATCGCCGGCAACGGCCACCAGACGCGGTCCATCGTCTCCGCGGTAGACGATACAGGCACCCATGGCTTCACCAAGGCCGGTTTCCTTTGACTTGATGGCCATTTCGTTCGCCAGGGCCATCCAGATCGGGGCGTCGTCCGCAATCTCATCGGTAGCGCGGATCACCAGGCTAGGATGTGGTCCCAAAGGGTTGTTCTTTCGGTACATGGTTGGCCAGAACTGGCTGGTCCACAAAGCGGCTTGGATTTGCGATGTTGGAGCCAGAAGCGGCACTGGGATGGATGCAATGAAGACGCCTTCTTCGAATCCGTCCACCTTGGACAATGCCTCTGCCATTTCTTTTTGCGACAGAGTGGCTTCCAGGCCCAGAAGAACATACACCCAGTTCGACTTGCCAGTGTGAATCTGCTTACTCGCAGCCGTGTCGTTCATGAACTGGGTCTTGAGGTGTGCTGGAAGATCCACAGGCTTCGCACACCGCCGTAAATGAGGCATGCCCTTAACAATTTCCTCAGGAAGCAGGTCGCGTAGGAGGCTAAATAGTAAAACGCAAGTTAGGAATGTCTATTTGACAGACTACAAAATAACAGACAAACAAAAGACAGCTGATGGAACTGGGATGCACCTACTTGATGACTGCACTGGTAGAGCGGATGGGCGTTCGGGTTATCAGAACCTGTCCGCACTGGTGGTCGTCACGCAGCTCAAGAGTCGTTTTGAGTGGGATTAGAACGCCATCTTCAATGTGCTCCGGAATGAGGCTCTTAGTGACGGGCTCCTGGCCCTCAATAATCTCGGTCAGTTTCGCGCGGCAGTTCATTTTAGCAAGCTCAAACTTTTTGGTAGTGTCAACAAGGGGCTCCGTTTGCTTTTTATGAGGTTGCGCAGTGTCGGTGTCCGCTCCAGCATCAGTCTCAGCACCGGTGCTTCCGTCTCTCTTTCGCTTCCGTCCGTCACCGTCACTGATTCTATTCACGTCGTCGTCTCCGTGGCCCCCCTTTTCGATATGTTTGCTCTGTTTGTCCAGCATTCACACGTCGGGGAAAGAATAGCAGCTCAGGCAGGCGAGTAAGAGAACCGAAGTGATGAAAGAAAGAGTGAAATGACACGTAAAAGGCAAACCGACAAGATAAAGGAATGGAAGAAGCAGATGAGAGTTCAAAATAGCGACACCCAGTCAAGGCGGTCGGCCTGGAGATGAAGGCCACACGCACCAGTGTTTAGGATGAAGAAAGGATCGCCGAGAAAGTGTTCCTAGATCTTGGACATGGCGGTTGCCTCTTGGCTCAGACTTGTGGGATACTTTCGTGGGCCGTTGATGTTGTTGGCAGGGCCAGCTGACACAGACTAGGCGGCAACCCAAAACCTGAGGCAGCAGGTGCCAACGATGTAGTTGTAGCAGGAACCGGAAGGATCAAACTGCGTACGACGTAATTAGTAGGAAAGATGGAAGTATCGTGACGATGGGTCGAGCGTGCCCTCTTTCCGTTCCGGTATGTGATAAAATATGGTTGGCTTCCAGTTCTAAATCTCACAGCTGTCGGTGGAAATTTCTGCCGCATGGAAGCGTTGACCGGGGAAACCGCAGGTCATGCCTTGTTATGTGTAAATAATGTATGACAGAGTGCAAGAGTGGAAGGAGCGATAGAGTATGAGGTTGATTCAGTCAGGAAGGTGCGAGTGGCAGAAGGTATCAAAAGGAGAAGGAGCATTCGCTGTGAACCTCGTCACAATGAAATTTTCCACCATTGGTAGCTTTGCGCAAAGGCAGAAATAAAAGTGGGCCATATCAACCTGACAGCAAACACAACATCCTCCTGCGCTTTCGACGGTCAAAGTAATATGGCAACCCTTTGTTACACACAATTTAGAATCATGATACGATTTGGCGTTCATATTACAATTGCTTTGGATACGCTGTGGTGACGACTATCTTGAAGTACGGTTAAATAATAGCCGAATGAAACTGTCAGCCTCGACCCTTTATGGTGAATTTAAGACTTACCAATTATTTTAGCGCGTGTCAACGCAAGGCTGAAGCCGTCGATCTTAGGTTGCATTTGTCCTGCGACTCATGTCTGTCGGTTTGCTCAGCAATACTCCTTACGAGTGCTTTCCGCGTAACATAGATACTAGAGTTTCTGCGCTCTGGTAAGGCTGTCCTGCCTTTCGCGGACATAATTTCAAGTAAGTCTTTATATTGTCGTTGAAAATATATCCTCGAGTGAGCCAAGCTTCAGTTTTGTTTTCTCCGTCTTTTCTGTCATTTCCCCTTTTGTCTCTTTTACCTGCGTATGAGAAAATGCTTCTGATAAATAAGAACATCCTACTGTGGTTATTCATGGTAACACAAGCCGGACTCACCCTTGCCCCTGGTCAAAGCATCTTTATCAGGACGACATTCCGGACTTGACTTAATAATATGGTACAAATTCCTCAGCTTGTCTTGGCTCTACGACGTAAAGATCTGCTTTGAGGCCTTTTTCCCAGGCGAGCCAAGTAAAGTGTCTTATAGCCCTTGTGCTGAGCACCTTGTGCTACGCTGAAGATCTCCAAGGTACGAAACCTGGGCACTATTTTGCCAAGAGGATCTTCGGCACACTGATAAAGAGGCATGCGGTATGTTTGCAGGATGCCCAGTACATGTGCTGCATATTTGCAAACCTACGTTATCAGCAAAGTTAAGGCGAACGGCCGTAACATGGTGGGACCACTGGAAGGCTTGGCTGGTATCTTTTGAGATACGAGGATACCTAGCCAAAGGGGGCAAATAGCGAGTGGAAGAGGCCGAAATGGGATATTTATGAAATATGATGGCGTGGAAAACAGTATGCATCTTGCCTTGCCGATTTATAACTAGCATAACTCACCAGACCTATGGCTAGCTTCGAAGAGCCCACGTTTAGGGCTACAATAAGCCAGCTATTGGCTGACATGTCACCACCACAATCTCATATTTGTATTACCACTATCTGATACATATCTCTGGGCGACCAAATAAGTGCAGTCTGAGCGGCGCCTATCGTGAGATGCCTGCGATCTCCTTCAGGCGGGCCGAGCTTTCAAAAGGTTGGTGTGTCCTGTTTGTGGAACACAGTATGCTCTCTTGCATGAGCTGCCTGTTCATGTGATTGTGGGCGCTCTCTCCGTTGGGTGGGATGCAACCTGGCTCGTCTTGTAAGCTGCAATGTGCCTCAAAAGGGTCATTATCATTTAAACTAGAAGCGATATCCGGGCTGCCAAGCATAGTTTGCGTTACTTCCTGATTCTGCGCAATTGTGCAGGTATGTTTGAATGGGGCGTTACCCAGCGTAATGTAATGCAGGTAGCTCCAGAAGAGGAATCTGACGAGCGGCGTGGGGGCACTGACCAGAACTGAATATCACGTATGAAAGGTTTTGGAGGGAGAGGCGAAGCTCATGCAATGTTCCTTCGTGTTGCCTCTCGTCAGGAGCACCCTCATGCCACCGGTCACCGTCACATCCAACACGGACATGAAAAGCTACGTCTCGTTCATCACCGCCTGTCGCTCAAGGGAAAGAAAATGAGATAATGCTGCACGGAAGAGTCGGAAAGTGCCCATAAGGCCGCACAAAACGACGAAAATGTGGCTCTGAGGCTTGGCCGTATATACAAATGTCTTGTTCAGAGGCACTAAGCAGGCCATCCTGTGCTCACCAGCTGCGCGACTTCACTTTGTAGGTTGCTCGATTTTGAAAGCGCGGTACAACATATATCGCCGTCTTAGATGGTGTAAACACTCGTCTCCAGGATTATCGTCCTCGCCTGGGTTTAGAAGCTCGCTTGCCTGGGACGAATCGCCAAGAATTGTAAGATACTTCACAATAGAGGAGGTATTTGAGGCGGGCTTCCCGGAGATCCGAGTATCAGGCTCACTGAAGCTGTCGCGTGCTGGCGTAGGACTTTCTCCGCGCAATCTCGGACAGGCGATTATACGAATGTTGCAACTAAACCACTATTTGGGAAACGCGGCGCATGCCAGGGCGTCGCGACGCACCGCTACAGCACTTGCCCCGAACAAAACTCCGGTGACACTTGCGGCAGCAAAATGGCAGCCTGTAAGGAACAGCAACAGCTTCAGATGCAAGTGGGCTGGCGCCCCCTGTGGAACAAGTACCAGCGGGTGGACTTCGATTGCCCAGTATCACTTTGTCGGTTCATCCTGATTCATAATATTGCTACTTCCCCAATCGGCAGCGGTAGGTGTAAAAGGTTCTTGCTTTGTCCTCCCAGTGCTTGCCCGGGGCCACCTTCCCAACTTCGTACAGAAAGTGCAACATTTCCTACAGCGGCAAGTCCTCTTCGCACGTTTTTATGTCATTTTTCTCTGGACGGGCCGGGCGTTATTTCCTTGACTTGGCTAGGCCAACAACTTTCTCCTCTTTTGTACCTTTTTGTGTCGTTTTGGGCAGTCGCTGGCCATCTCTTGCCGACCGCTTAGCCTTCCATCAAAACGAACGCCCTCCGTCCTTCACTCTGTTCTTCTTTCACTCTTTCTCCCATGCCTCAGTGAGCGTCCTTCTTAGCGGCTCTCGCGGCCCTAAATGTCTCGTCCAAAAGGCGCTAGCTGATTTAGCCTTTCCCAACAAGCAGAAAAGAGTGATCGCACCCTCCGAATTTCGCAGGTGTGTGTGAATTTTAGCCACGGAGCAAGTTGTCCCGTTGGAGCATCTGCCGCTTGTCGCTGGCAGAACCCTTAGGATGGGGAACTGAAGAGGTTGAGACGCCAATCCTCCCCCTGTCTCCAATTCTCCGCATCACTGACCACACCTCCGGCGCCACTGACGCACAGAAGCGCCGACGGACAACAGACACCGAAACAGCGAGACTGAAAGAGAGTAGTGGTCCACTCAGGGAAGCTAAAAGCAAGTCTACCGTCCTACGTCGTATTTTCCAGTGTAAATATACTGTGTGAGCTTGGCAGAGAAACCGCCACCATAGTCTTCTTTCCTTAACCGCCGTTCACGGCAGGCGCGAACCAAGTGGGAGGCAAGCTTCTCCAAACTAAATTGTGAGGTGAGGTTTTTTTTTTTTTAAAAAAAAAAAAAAAAAAAAGGTGAAGGGGAGTGAGCGCCTCGAATGCATTACGGTGAAAGGACTTTTGTAATCTAGTGTGACAAACCTTTTTCACGGGGCTTTTGGCACGAAGGCGTTATTTGCGAGATTGCCGCAAAGGTTGCTTTTACGCTGATTCCTGATCTTTTCTGGGCATTTTGCTTTCCTGCTACCTGTTTTCTCCCGGCAGGTCTGCCGTCTTGCCCAATATCTGTCCGTAGACATTTCCCGTTCTGTTCTCACTGCGACGTCCGATCTTGCCTTCGTTATCTGTTGTGTCTTGGTTTTATACTGGGCACTTTCCTCAGCCGTCCCTCCAAATTCGAAGTCACCTCTCGGGCGCAACGCTCTTGCCAGAAATTCAGAAGTCCTTCCTCGCCACCCCAACAAAACCGCCCAAAGGAAAACATGAGACACTGCGAATAACACACGCGAAACCCACGACAAAGACGAACATCAGCCGAAACCATCAGTCTCACTGCCCGACACTGCACGAAAAGAAGTGTCCGGCCGAAGAAAGAGCAACAGTTGTGGTTATACGGACTTTAATTACTCTCTTGCCTCTTTCCGTATCCCTCTCGATTGATCGGCCTCTGTCCTGCGTTCTTTCCCTTCGCGTCGCCTGGCGAAACCGGCAACCGACTTTTGGGGAAGTGGCGCACTTTCCTTCTCTCTCTTCTCTCTCGTTCTCTCCCAGCAAATCAGCCAAACAGTCCTAGTCAAGGCAGGTACGAGGGTATGTAAATCGCCTTCTGTCTTTCCTTCTCAACCAACTTTGCCTGTGCTTTTTTCCAACCATCTTCCCTGCTGGACATCCCAGTTGTCGCTTTCTCTTTTTCTCTTCTTACTCATTCTCTCACGTCTTGGATTTTTTGTCACCCCCTGCCGCCGCTCTCATTCTTCCCCTCTATCGCAGGCCAATCGCCTCATGCGCGAATACCAAGTACACAACTTCAATACCTAATACTAATGCTTGTCGCTTGCGCGGGCCTTTAGCACCATTTAAAAAACCGGCTTCCCCCCCACTGGACGTTGCATCCACTGTTCCTGCCGCCCGCTCGGATCAGACTCCACTGCAAGCAGCTCTCCATTACGACCGCCCCACCGACGCCCGTGGCCTTGTATATCCTACGTCTCTGAGAGGTGCACATCACGCCCAGACAACTCGACATTCCTCCGCACAGCGCTCTCCATCTCGCGGAATTGCACCAACTCTCCAGCACTAGCAAAGTTCGGCGGAGACTTGCATTTACCAGTGCCAAATGCGCTCTTAACCAGTTGACAAAACAGGTTGACAAAAAAATCTCTGGGAGAAGACCAACGACACGATAGAAAGCTAGGTCGAGCAGCCACATCGACTCCAGGGCCCACGCTCCCGGCCGCTGCGGCGGCTGACGTCCCTGAACTTCCGCGGACAGTCTCTGTTCGGATTTGAGACCAGGAGAAGGCCCGTCTCTCCACCACCTGCCATCCAGGACTTCCTGTGACTCAGCCTTGGGACATCGACGCTGTCTTTGTGCAGGCTCTATGGCGGCCACATTTTCAGCTCCTACTTTTGTCTCTGACCAGACAGGCCAGAATACAGGTTCGCAAGACCACCCCATACCTTTCTATTCTCCGCTTTCGTCAAATTATTTGTCTCCCCCGTCACTTGTGTCGAAGTCGTTGAAACCGTTGCTTCTTTGTTTTATTCCCTTCTCTCCTTCTCCTAATCTTCTCACTCCCCTTTCCGGTCTCCCCTTTCTTTTTCTCCTTTTCACCAATCGACTCATCTTATGCTGTAGTGGCCCCCAACATCCATTCACCGCACATTTATCCCCAACGAGCAAAGTCCTGTCGTACTCTTCGTCTTTCGTCTTACAGGAGCAGGCGCGTCTGCATCTCAATCTCACTTTTGACATATAATCCACCTTGCCCGCGTCGCCTCATTGCCACAAATCTTCAAGCTACACCACACACTTTTTACTTCAACCACAATTCCTGCCTCGCACTTGTGCGTTTTTATATCTTCTGAAAACCCAGTCTGCTGACTTGCGCGCCGTCGACTCTCGCGTT
This sequence comes from Sporothrix globosa, assembly GCA_001630435.1. Classification (NCBI taxonomy): domain Eukaryota; kingdom Fungi; phylum Ascomycota; class Sordariomycetes; order Ophiostomatales; family Ophiostomataceae; genus Sporothrix; species Sporothrix globosa. The sequence continues at coordinate 3,734,243 of LVYW01000002.1, forward strand.
GTCGACTTTCAGACCAACTTCGCAGAAAACAATCCCAGCAATCCTCGCTGGCAAAGCTTGTCATGAGCACGCATCTAGCTTCAGCTACGAACTCAACTTCCTCCGCTTCCTCGTCTCCGAAACTTCGCCAAACAGAACACCCACCAATTTCTCAACCTCACGGACAAGATGGCCATCTTCTACCTCCTGCACAAGCCTCTCTCGCCCATGCGCTGAAGTCCCTGAACAACAGCACCACCGACTCGCTCCCACCACCAAACAACATCAATGGTACCGCTGGACCTCCAACCAGCAGACCAAACATACCACATTATGAATCACCCTACGCACGGAGCAATGCCTCGACCGCTCCTGGGTCACCGAGAATGTAGGTGCCAACTACCTCGTATCATGGGAACTTTGTTTACGTCACCCTGTTTTTATTTCTTCCCACACACATTACTCGCAAAGCAGATGTTCGCACCCCTGTGGTATTCTATTGTTGCCAATTTTTAGTCGACCGTAGAGTGCCTCTGGGGGGTGGGGGGAGGGGGAGGGTTGTGAAAACAACACTGCATATGCCGACCCGCGCCCAGCGTTTTGCTTCCTACTGACACACTACGTCATAGTCCTCCGCTGAGACAGAACTCGGGCAGCCACACGCCGCGAGTCCGGCCACATGCGACGTCCTTGAACATCCCGGGCATGACCCGGTCCAAGGTCTCGCCCGATGGTCGCATCCCCGACCGTGATGTTGCCGCGAAGCTGGTCATCATCATGGTCGGCCTGCCTGCACGAGGTAAATCGTACATTACAAAGAAGATTCAGCGATACCTTTCTTGGCAGCAGCACAACACGCGCATTTTCAACGTTGGAAATCGGAGACGCATTGCCGCCGGAGTTATACCTCCATCTTCTTCCTCGTCCAGAGGCAGGTCGCCGCCCACCTCCCAGCACCGCCACTCGCTCCTCAACCCTAACGGACAAGTCGATGCCCCCGTTCAAGAGGCCGCGTCGATTTTGTTAAATGGCACCCATGCTGTTCAAATCGAGGAGCCCACGACGTTCGATCTCAACGGCACTACCGAAACTACAGGCACGCAAGGCGACCAGCAAAACCACATGGACCAGTCCGCCAAGTTCTTTGATCCGAAAAACGAGACTGCATCCAAGATTCGGGAACAGGTCGCTCTGGAGACCCTCGACGAGCTCATTGACTATCTGCTCAACGGAAACGGATCTGTTGGTGTCTTGGATGCCACAAATAGCACCATTCATCGGCGGACGCTTTTGGTTGATCGCATCAAACGGCGGGAGCCAAAACTTAACATTCTATTTATCGAGAGTATCTGCAATGACGAAAATGTGAGTTGTGCGAATTATTTCTTAAACCCCCCCCCCGGCAAAAAAAAATAGAAAACAAAAAACACACGCAACGGACTACTAACAGTGGTACCTTTTCAGTTGTTGGAGGCGAATATGCGTCTCAAGCTCTCGGGCCCTGACTACAAGAACAAGGACCCCGTGCAGTCTCTGGAAGATTTCAAGGCTCGCGTCAAGGCCTACGAGAGTGCATACGAGCCAGTCGGTGAATACGAGGAAAAGCACGACTGGCAATACATTCAGGTAAGCCAGCCAGCCACAAACCATGATCTTTCGCGAAAGTATCATTCTTGGCTAACACCAGTGCCACTCGCTAAATAGATCATTGATGTAGGACGAAAAATTGTCCATCACCGTCTGAGAGGTTTCTTAGCCAGCGGCATTGCATCCTACTTGACAACGTTCAATTTGTCTCCAAGACAAATTTGGATCACAAGACACGGCCAGAGCCTGGATAATGTTGCAGGCAAGCTCGGCGGTAACTCGGATCTCACCGAGCGAGGCCATTATTACGGGATGGCGCTGTATAACTTTATCACGGCAAAACGGAAAGAATGGGTCGTGGAACAGGAAACGAAAATTGCCCGCGCCTCTTTCCCACCGCAGCCTGGAGACCACACGCCCCCATATCCCGAGTTCAATCAAGACCTTGAGGAAAAGAACTTTTGCGTCTGGACATCAATGCTGAAGCGCAGCGGAGAAACGGCCGAGTACTTTGAGGCCGACGACGATTATGATGTCAAGGCATGGGAGATGCTCAACGAACTGAATGCTGGCACGTTCGAGGGCATGACATATGAAGAGATTGCGACAAAGCACCCGGACGAGTACGAAAAGCGTCAGCACGACAAGCTGCAATACATCTACCCAGGTGTTGGTGGCGAAGGCTATCTCCAAGTCATCAACCGGCTGCGCGATATGGTTCGGGAGGTCGAACGTGTCTCAGACCACGTTTTGATTATCAGCCACCGCTCTGTATGCCGCGTCTTGATGGCCTATTTCATGGATCTCACACGCGAGGACATCGCGGACCTTGATGTCCCTCTAGGGATGCTTTTTGCCATTCACCCAAAGCCATATGGTATCGAGTTCCACGCGTATCGTTACAACGAACCCCAGGGCTGGTTTGACGAGGTCCGGGACTACAAGCCACAGAAAACGCTTGACCGAAACAGCTGAACTCAAGCTTGGCCTCCCAAGCGACCATTTACCAGGACGCCCCATCTCGACATGCCAACCACAACGCAAGCACAAAGCTGATGCTCACGACACTTGTGTGAGCTATGCATTTTATGAAAACGTCCCACATGACACGACATGCTGGCATGCAATGCTCAAATTTTGCCTTTGCTTTCCAACTTCTCTTACCTCCTTTTTTAGCCTTTCTTGCTTTTTCTTCTTATTGCAGCCTTTTTGTTTGTCTCTTCTGCATTTGTCTTTTAAAGTTTCAACCGGTGTCCTGTTAGGAGAGTTCTACGGTTATGGGGGTTTGGTTAATATTACAGCTCAAAGCTATGGACAGCAACAAGACAGGCGCAAACGGCGTTTTTTGGACATCAGACATATCTAATTCTACTTTGGATTTGAAATGATTATGAAACTTTTGCACGCCAACTCTTGGCAACTTGGGCCCCACAGACTGCTGCATCCTGCGTATAATACCGACCAAGACAAGAAGTGGCTGGGCTTAACGCCAATAACATTGTACAGCGTCGACGCTGCCCTCCTCAGACGAAGATACTTGTGGCCTGGCTCCTTGTTACCAAGCAATTTAGTGGCCAGCTCCCCAACGCTAGTCCCGATCGCCACAACAGAGACGCCAGCAAAAATGAGGACCAAAGCTTAAAAGCATCAAAAGGACAGGGCAACTCATCTAAGCAGCAAGCCAAGACAATTCGACCATACGCCGGCGTTTTTCTTCCTTTTTCTTTATAATGGGGGTCTAGAAGCAGTCTCTCTTTTTTACGTCTCTCGCCTTTTAAGTTTCTTCCATTCCTCGAGGCACCCGACGGTCTTCCTTCCAACGTCATTTTCCACACCTGGGCTTCCGTTTCGCGTCTACGTGACTGCACGACGTCTATTGCGACACGAGCGCCAAGACCAAATTTGCCAATCCAGACTGCGGAACACGAAAAGCAACAATAACAACAATCGCCGAGCAACATCGCAACCGCGCTTGTCGTAGTCTTTAGCTCGAGGAACGAGTCCAATCGCAGAATCTAAACAACCGCCTCCCCAGCTTCCACGAATCGTTCGCCCTTCTTCCGGGCACACAATGAGCAGCGGAGGCGGTCCACATGGCGACTCTTCGACGCCGTCGCCAACGTTGGGCGTAAACGCACCGGCCTCATCCCTGGCGGCCGAAGCATCGACCCCAGCCGCTGCTGGTTCCGGTTCCGCCCCCGCCAGCCGCACGACATCGCACAATGGTGGCGACAGGCGCACGCGCCGTCGGGGGCCCAGGCCTGGACGCCGCCGCAAGCCCCAGGAGTTTCTTATGCCGGACGGGCGGCGCGTGCTGGTGGCGCTGCCCGAAGACGTGGACGCGCTGCGCGACAAGTACGCGGGCGTGATGCGCGAAGCCGCCCAGGACGGAGGCGAGAGCGCCCCGCAGGTCGAGGTGGTCGTGCACGGCTCGCAGGAACACAAGCAATACTTGGAGGAGTGCCAGGCGCACCACAGGTCCCAGCGTGACACGCTCAGGGCCAAGTTCGGGCCCGGGATTTTGGAGGAGTGGGATCGCGTCACGGCCGACTTCAACAATGTGTCGACGGAGCTCGAGAAACTGGCAGACCACTCCGCAAGCCTGGGCCACAACTTTTCCAAGTTTGGATACAGCGCGACGCTTCGGACGTTTGGCGGTGACGAGGGCCACGGCGGCGGCGGCCACGGCGGCCACGGAGGGTCCAGTGGCAGCAGCAGCCGCCGGGGCAGCGAGGTGGGCTCGAGCGCCAACAGCATCGCCTCGGGCACGGACGACGACGATGACGACGATAGCGGCAGCGGCGGCGACGACGGCGGCAAGAGCGGCGTGCCGGTGTGGCATAACCAGAACAACGGCCAAATCATGCAGCTGTTTAAGCGGCCCATCGTCAAACAGTATTTCCACCGCGGGCTGCTATGGCGGGCGAGCGAGGAGACGTCGGTGCAGAGTTTCGAGCTGTTCTTTGACCTGCTCTACGTCGGTATCATTGCGGTCAACGGTGACCACGCAGCTGAGTCGGCCGACGGGTTCGAGCTGCTGCGTTTCCTGGTGACGTTCTGCCTGAGCTGGAAGATCTGGAGCGACGTGACACAGCTTGTCAGTTGGTTCTCGACCAACGACGTGGTGCAGCGCGTGGAGATTCTGTTCTTGTTTGCGTGCCTGCTGGGCGTCACGGTCAACATGGTGCAGACCTTCTACGGCTGGGGCTCGTCGGGCGAGGCGAGCAGCGCATCGGCTGCTGAGCCGGCGGCTGGCGGTGGTGCTGCCGAGCACAGCCTGCTGTTCTGGCGCGAGGAATCGACGACGACAAGCACGAGCGAGACCTTTTTGGCCGACACGTACCCGGCGCTGGCTGCATACTATGTGACGGCGCGGCTGTTCATGGCGCTGTACTGCCTTGTGACGGGTCTTCTCGTGCCGCTGGTGCAGGGCACAATGTTCTGCCAGGTGGCGCTGATTGTGATCGGGGCGGCGCTGTGGATTGCGAGCATCCATTTGTCGATGCCGGTGCGGCTGGCGTGCGTGTTCGTGGCACTGGCGTTTGACCTGTTTGGTGGCAGCTTCGTGGTCGGCCTCTTCCGGTACGCCAACAGCCACAACAAAACGCGGCTGGGGCGGTACCTGATCACCAAGGTATTTGACTTTTACCCGGCGATGAACATTGAGCACAAGGTCGAGCGGACCAATGCGTTTATTTCGCTGGTACTGGGCTACTCGGTGGTCGGGGTGCTGTACCAGAACAGCCACGGCTATGGCGTCAATGCGTTTTTGGGAAAAGCCGTGCTGGGACTGGTGCAGGCCTTCATCTTCAACTGGATCTACTTTGACATTGACTCCACCAACATCCACGTGCACGCGATCCGGCGGCGAGCCGAGACGGCATACATTTGGCAGTACGCGCACTTGCTGTTCACGCTGGCGTTTATCCTGTCGTCGGCGGCGCTGACGCGGTTTGTGGTGGCGACGGACGTCGACAACGCGTCGGTCGACTCGCTGACGGACATGTACCAGGCGCGGTCGTCACCGGAGCTGTCGCTGGGGCTGCGGCTGTACTACTGCACGGGTCTGGGCGTGTCGCTGTTTTCCATGACGCTGATCGCGCTGTGCCACCAACACAAGATCCCGCCGACGGCGCGGCTGCGCAAGTGGGCGCGGATGGCGAACCGGCTGGCGGTGTCGGCGATTTTCTGCGCGCTGCCGGCGGCACAGACGCTGTCGTCGCTGTCGGTGATGTCGATTGCAACAGGGCTGATTGCGTGGGTGCTGATTGTGGAGATTTATGGGCAGTCGTGCGTGGGCGACCGTCTGTTTGAGACGCGGGAGGCCGGCGATTACACGGCGCGGTGCAGCCAGCGGCGGCTGCGGAAGGCGCTGCGGGACGCGGAGCGGGAGCAGCAGAAGGATGTGGAGGACGGCGGCCGCGACCAACCGCAAATTGATGTCAATGTGCTTACACAGGGCCAAAAGCACGGCGCAATCTATATGGAGTAAGGATGCAGATTTGTTATATTTTTTAAATGTTGTTAGTTTCTATAGTAAAACAATGTTGGGTAATTTGGTATCATCTTTGGGAATATGTCCCAGGCAGGTCTAAACGCAAAGAGAAGTCTAATTTTACATAAGAAATAGAAAGAAATAGAACGGAAAGACAAAACAAAGAAATACGGCAATTGCAACAGACATGTCCGGTTCGTATCCCACCCTTTCCTTCCAACCCTCAAAAGGCAGCGCCGGCCTAAACGACGGCGGCAATCTCTGCTTCTCTACGACGGTCAAGCTCCTTCTTTAACATGCTGATGCAGCTCGCGACGGCGAGAGTGACCACCATGTCGCGATTGGTCTGGCCGTCTGAGTCATGCGGCGCCGCCGTCTTGACGTCGCCAAATTCTGCGTCCCTGGCAACCGACAACCACTCGTGCAGGTCGATCTGCAGGCGACCGCCGTTGCCGGCACCGTGTTTACTGGTGCCGGGCGTGCGCAGGGCGTTGCTGCGGATCAAGCGCGCCACGGGGCGGCGGACCTCGCGGGGCTTGCCGACAGAGGTGCTGCTGCTGGAGCCGCCGTTGTTGTTGTTGATAGAACCAAAGACCTGTGTGACACGCTCGAGGATCATGAGGCTGTTGATGGTGTTGTGCTTGATGACATCCTTGTCGTTGGGCGACGAGCCATCATCGGCGGCGGCGGCGTCGATAAACTCTTGGGACAGGGCCTTGCGTTCGTCGCGGGTCGCGTAGCGCCACTCAAAGGTGCCGAGGCGCGAGCGCAGGACCCGGACGCGGTTGAAGATGGACTTGCCCGTGAACTCAAAATGGTCCCAGGCGGTGGTGTCGTCGTCCACGGATATAGAAGCATGGTTGGGATCGAACAGGGCGATGCGCGGCGGGCGCCCCGGGCCGACCCGGTAGACGGTTGTGCTCAGGACGCGGTGCTCGCCGGTACTGCCACTGCCAATGCCGCTGCCCGGGCCGCCGTGCGGTGGATCGTAGCTGCCGCCGGCCACGAGCGTGCACGAGTTGGAGCTGCGTTTCTCGCGGAGCGAGATGAAGACGGGCGGTCGGTTGTACATCGCGGTGCCGTCGTCGCTGTTCACCATGTAGACGTTGATCGGATCAGGGCGCGACATCTGGGCAAAATCGGAGCACCCGGTCTTGCCCTGTGTGTCGAGCTGCAGCTCCAGCGTGGGATGGAGGGCGACGCCCTCAAACGACATGTTTGGCGCGACGCTGTTGGCGCCAGCAGTGGACGCGGTCCCGTCGAGCGTATCGTAAGCGGGTGGGTTGTCGCCCTGAGCACCAATGTCATCGCCGTTGCTGCTGTTGCTGTTGCTGTCGCTGTCGTCGTCGCCGCCGCCCGCGTGCTTCTCGTAGGGAGGCACGGTCTCGGTCTGGGCAAGAGTCGACATAGACTCGGAGCTGCGCTTGTGGCTGCGGTGGAGGAACGAGAAACGATGACGCTTCTCGTCGCTCGCCGCAGTCGATGGGACAAGGTTGGCCATAGTGGGACGCGAGGTGGAGGATCAGGGACGTTGGGGGTGTTCGATCCAAGAAATATGAACAAGATTTTGCGATGTAGATTGAGTGCTGTGTTGTCGTTGTGTTGATGTTGTTGACAATGAATATCTCCAACTCTAAAGCTGGGCCTCACGTCGTCTTTATAAGCTCGATTCTCAACAGCCTTCGAAGGATCCCAATGTCCTGGTGATCTTTGGTTCATTCTAGTCAAAACAAAAGCTTCTAGACCGTTTCGAGCACAACAGCGCGCTCTCCGAGATTCATGATGGCAATGGCAAACGCCCGATAGACCACTCAACCAAGCACCTTTGTGTTTCCTGCCACGCTGTGACCTCCCTTTCCTATCTGGGCCCTTGCGGCGCCCTTGGTACTCAGCCTTGCATAGTGCCTTGAAGCAGCGTAGAAGGAAAGAACAGAGCGCCCCGTGGAACCTAATTGGGTTAGTTCGGAACAGGCTCTGGCGCCCGACTTCAATGCGAAGAATACGGTTGGGGCGACGGCTAGCCAAGCAACATTCAATTGTGGACCTGTGGCTGTGTGGTCATCGCCACTAGGACGCCTGCGCCTCGTTAGTTAGGACGGAGTTACAGTTAGTGACGTTTTCCACGACATCACATATGCCTCGTCAGTGTCGTGGCGGTATGCCGTGCTCGACTTTGTCTGTGTCCTTTTTCATAATATTCATTTAAGAGAAAATAACTTAATGGAGATCTTGATATGAAGCAGATAAACAAAAATAAACATTTTGGTCCCATGAAATGAAAATAAACAAAATGTACATCTACATCGGACTACTGTTAGCAACAGTAGCAAACTCCAATATAGTTCAATCTGACCATTATCAAAACGTGTCCCTTGAATCCTCCACCGACAGACACGCGCTGTAAGCCCCAGACTCAGATCAACGTCTGCTGGAGATCGATATCGTTTACACACAAGTGACCAACCCACGTTCACGTATGGGCCATTCTTTATCCGTGCCAAGAGAATGTCCGAGGTTCTTCGGGTCGAGACCGGCGGGGGTCTGTTCAAGATGCAGAGGCCCATTAGATATTGCGAGACGGCCTGGGTGGTAAATCGTTGACATTTATATTCGTATTTATGTCCCGTCTTACATCACAGAAGCGTGCTACACATCCAAACAAAGAGATCAAACAAATGAATCAAACAATACATGACAAAAACGTTATCGCTGCTTGCCAAACGCACCCATGTCCCGGTCCAGTTCCGACTCTACCCACATCGGCCACTTGTTGTAGGCCAGGTACTCGGGCTCCACCTGTCGGTTGAGGTGCTTCAGCCACCGGAAGATGCCCGGGTCCATGGAGCCGTCCACGTCCTTGACGCCGTCGACCTCAATGGACGGCACAGGCTTTCCCGCCGACCGTCCCTCGGCGCCCTCCATCCGCGACAGAGACGTCGACACGTCCTCCTCCTTGGAGGTGATCCGCGCCATGATCTGCTTGAGCGCAATCCAGTGCGTCGCCAACAGCACAAACACCTGCTTGTCGAGGTCAATGACCTGGCGGAACTGCTCGTGCGGCAGCTGCATCCACCATGCATAGTGCCGCGTCATTGCCGAGTACGCCTCCATGGGCGACACCAGCAGCGCCTCGGCCATCTCCACCACCAGCTTCTGGTACGTCGTTGCCATGCTGTCGCCGGCGCAAAGCGGTGCAAGGTTTTGGCAGGCCGTGAGTGCCGCCATGCTCCACTGCCGGTCAATGGCCGACATGGGCTCGATCGCTGGCCGCAGCAGCTCGGTCTGGTCGTTGTTCAGCAGGTTGCGGAACATGATGCGTGCGCCCTTGAGGTACATCTGGATCGCGACCACAATGATGCCGCGGATAAACGTCATGTACTCGGCCATGCCGTCGTCGAGCGCCACCGACTGGAACGTCAGCGCAAAGCACGTCGCCATCAGCGCGTTGCCCTCCTCGAACATGGGCGTGCCGGGCGCGCTGGAGCCGCCGTGCAAGTCCCAGGGCTCGCCCGAGCTCGACCCGGACTGTCGTCGCGCCCCGCCGCCTTTCCCGCTACTCTCCTCACCCGTGCTGTGCGGCGACGCGGACCCGGAGCCACTGCGATCGCCCACGGTCGGTTGTGACTGGGCACCGGCATTGGGCCACTTGGGTACGGCAGCCAGCGTCCGCTTGATCGACCGGATGGCCTTGAGACGGTGGTCCATCGCGGCAGTCACGAGGCTGGGGTCGTCCCGCATGAGATCCGAAGCGGCCATGCCAAGCAGCGCGTGCATCAAATAGTCGTACTGCATTGTTAGTATACGATATAAAAAAAACAAAGAAAAGAAACCAAAACAAATGAGAATGAGGGGACACGGTAACACACCGAATGCGAAAGGCAGGGTATCTCGTGCGTCCAGAGCGAGTGGTTCCCGAGGGGGTGGTGCGGGCTGCAGTGTAGCAAAAAGTGCTGGAAGAAGCGCATGTCCTGCAGACTGAAAAGCGGAATCTGGTGCTGTGGCTGGTGGTTGACGAGCGGCGCCACCGGGTACTCGCACTGCAGTCCCGTCTTGAGGCAGTGGCCGCAGGCCGGCCGCGTCTCCTGGCATTTGATGCGGCGGCGCTTGCAGTTGAAGCAGCCACGCCGCGACTTGGTGTGACCGCGGCGTTCGAGACGTTTGTTGTGGCTGCTGTTGCTGGCACCTTCGCTGCCGCTCAGGTTGCCCTGCATGTGGTGATGGTGTTGCTGCTGCTGCGGCTGATGGTGGTGGTGGGAGTGGTTGTTGCTGGCGAGGACCAATGTCTTGCCGGTCACCGGCGGTGCCGAGATGGACAGGTTCCTTGTGTCGGGCGACGTGGTTCCCGGCACCAGCGGCATAGGCGAGAGGCGGCCGGGCGTGGTGGAGGCCGTACTCGCGCTGCCACGTGGTAACATGGTGGAGCCAGTCGATGCGGCTGCTGTTGTCGATGATGCTGACGAGCCCAGATGGAACGCGTGGGGTGTGGAGAAGTGCATGTCTTGGTCGACGACGTCAAAGCCGCCATGGCTGTGGCTGCGCAGACCACCGTCGCTCACGGTGCCTGGTGAAGGGACGATATGTTGACGTCGTAGTTGCTGGTCCCTTTGTTGCTGCTGCTGTTGCTGTTGTTGCTGTTGCTGTTGCTGGTGGGGGATATTGCCCATAACATCGCCTGGCGCCTGCATGAAGCCGTAAAAGTCAAAATCGGGGGCCGGAAGCGCCGCGTCGGCGGCGGCTTCCGGCTCGTCAAACATCAGGTGGCCGTAGTCCATGCTGGTTCCGGATAATGTGCGACTTTGACGCGGTGGCGACACGAGGAGGTGAGGTGGCGTAGGCAACAAGGACGGAGGGGTAAGGTATGCGAAATCCATCAATAAAGGGGCTGAGGAAAGAGTGGTGTAGTTGGAGGTGAGAGGTGAGGTCCGAGACGAAGATGCTGATGGAAGGGGGAAAAGCTCGTTGGAGAATGAAGGAAGTAAGGTTGCCTTGGGGGCAGCCGCAAAGTGGGGAGGATTGTAATAAAGAAGGTCGAGATGAGGAAATGCAAAGCCAAGAGTGCGAGGTCAAAATAGACGACAAAAATGGTAAGAACGGGCAGTTGGCTGATCGGCAAGCACGTCCGGACCACGGTGTGAACGTCTGTTCTTTCTCTTTTCGACTTGTCTTCTTTTGCCTGGGCATAAGATGGTGGGCAGGGAAGGTACGAAAGTAGAATGTCGTAGCGGGCAAGGACGGCGCTACCAATGCCGCCCTGGTGGTTGTCGAGACTCAGGTTGGACCGCCGTTAGGGCTGGAGCTGGCGGGCACCCCTTTTCGCATGCGTGCGGCTCGCTTCGCAAGGCAGCACCTCTTGGTAATTACTCTGGGCACACGCTTGGATGGATACAGCCGTTACAGGAACGCCTTGCGAGACACAATCAATACGGACTTGGCTGGAGTTGCAGACTGTTTTTTGGTGGCCTAGGTTGTGACGTCTGGGACGATACCTGGTTAGTTAGCTGAAGAGAGAGTGGATTGTCAGATGTCGGTTCGAACTTGGACATTTGAATGCTGGTAGCCGAGGACCGAATTGCAGAAAGATGGATTTATGAATGGCGACGTTGCCGGGCAGAGTCGTGAATTTTATGTCGCTCCTTCTTGTTTTATGCCGCTTTGTTCTTTGCAACAACTTCCCACACTTGTTCTCAAAATAACACAGTTGAATCGCAGAGGGTGCTTCTGTACAGGGCAGGAGCGATCGCGAGCGATACACATGTGCTCAGCCTCGCCCGGGACTGATGCGGCTCGGTGTCTCCTTGGCCACTGGGGCTACTGTCCCTTTTCTCCAGCGCGCTTGAGGCCCTGTAGCAACCCCCTCCAAGAGCCGCACCCGAGCCCCCAAATGTGAGACGGCCCTTTGGCAGTTCGGGGGCTATGCAGGTGGGCTGGGCCTGCAGGCCGTTGGCGCACTACGACTTTAAATTAGTGGGTTCTTGTCTTTTATGTGGTTCTTTGTGGGCCTGATATTGAGTGGGGAATAGTTAGGTGCGTCTCCTTCTTTCGCGTCATTCTTTTTTATGCCTGTGTGTCTGGTCTCATTGTTCTGTGCGCGGCACGATTATCCCTTGGGTGCTATGGTGGCACGTTTGGTTGGGTCTGGGGCTTTCTCGCTGCACGGTTGAGATAAAAAGGAAAACGCAACGTCGCAATTTCCCTGTTTTGCGCGTTGTGTTTTTTTTTTTTTTGTTTCCGGCGGGTGGTGACTCTTTCCGCCAATTCCTTGTCACGGCCCCTCGTCCCTTCCCTTCTCCTGAACGCCAGTGCCGGCGCGAAGGAACTCATGAGGACGACGGAAGGGAAAGGGGAAGGAAGGGGACATAAGGGGCTCGTCGACGGAAGGAGTCAAGGAGGTAGTAAAGAAATGCGGTAAACTGGTAACGGTTTCTCCACATTTAGTTCGTAGATACGACGTAATATTCCGTACCTCCTTTGCAATTTGGTGCCATTTGGTGCATTTTGGTGCATTTTGGTGGCTGTTTTAAGCTTATCCTCAGGACTCTTCTCTAATTGCATTTTGTTTTTGTCATCACCCAGCGCCCGTTTACTTCTTCTGGCTCGCCCGGGATGGCTTCCGTTGCGTTCCCGCAGTTCCAACTCATTTTCTGGCGTTTCTTCGAACATGGTTCGCCGCACCTCGAAGTTGAAGCACTGAGCGCAATGCGGCCTGGCTGGTGCTTGGCATGCGCTAATAGGACGACAGACAATGTCTCTTTGCTTTTTTTGTGTCGCTTCTGTGTTGTCCTGTCGTATTAGCTGTCTTTTTAGCTGAAGATCGGCGCTGCACAAAGGGGCTGACCAGGGAAGAAGACGGATGCCTAGGGCTGACAGAGTGCAGAACCGTTGCTCCATTCTCGCCCTGTAACGCGAAAATCTGCCTTGAAGGGCGAGTTCCAGATGCCCAACACTGGGCCGCGACGGCGAGAGAGGATGGACGACTATCTTACAATTGTCCCGAGTCTTTTCGTTGTGTGATAAGTGACCCACCGCTGTTTCCGCCCACCCCCCATTTCCGCCCGGTACATACTAGTACTTTTTGTATGCAATCTGCATACAAAAGATACTTATTTTTGTAACGTAGATAAATCAACGAATATAAATCGTAAAAATAAACGAAAAGTATATTAGTTATAAATATATGTATATTCTTTTTGTTGTCAAACTTTTTTTAAATATATAACTTAAATTTGGCTTAATAAATAAAGTTAAAGTTACTTTTTCTTTAAAAATTATAATTTTGAAAAAAATGTCTAATAAAAATAAGTACTAGTGCGAATACTACTAAAGACACTGTTACACTGTATAATACACTGTACAAATTTCTTACTTTCTTTAATATAAATATAACGAAAAGTAAAATAAAATATTTATTTATAAAATACTATTAAATATAACCTTACATATAATATAATTTTTTTTTTTATATTTTACGATGTTTTTTCGTTGAGATATGTAAGATTAAATGTTATGTACCTTTTATATACGATCGCACCTAAATGGTACTAATAGTCATGGGCTGAAAGGGGGGGTGGGCGGAAACAGCGGTGGGTCACTTACATATCATGATACCCAGCAAGATCTGCTGGACGCACGAGTCAAGGAAGGGGCGCTGCATACAAGGTTAAAATAGGAAGGTGGCGATGCGATGCGATGCACGATAAACGAGCAATCGGACGGGCAAGAAGCAGGATGTGCTGCTGGCTTGCTCCTTCCTGGCCAAGGCCCAAGGCCCAGAACGAAGCCCTTCCAAAACCCCGCAGCTTGGTAGCGCATCAACCAAATGTGACGATGCCAACGGCCACGCCGAACAACAGTGTTAGTCAAACCAAGCCAGCGATGCCTCCACCCTCCACCCTGCCCCAGCCCAAAAGTACTTACATCGTACCCTCGGTACCTTTTCTCGACGGTGTAGGTGCTGGCAACCCTTTTCATCACACAGAAGGCAGCGAAGGCGATCGACACCGGCGCAGCACTTCGCTCCGTACCCCCCCACCCCCTGTTTGTTTGCGATCGCCAGATGTTTCGCACGGACTCGCACGAATGAGAGAGCATGTCTCAATACCCAGCACGCCAGCAGTGTCCCTCGTGGTCCTCTTTTAGTATGGCCTCTTTGTCGGTCGCCTGTTACTACCTGGTCTATGCTCCAGCTTTCTCCCACTGTCCCGGCCGGCAAGACCAAGGCCTAAGTTAGCCGCAAACGAAGACGAGCGACAACGCTCTCTCCAATGGCCGTCTCCTGTCTCCTCCCCTTCTCCTTTCATCTCCCCTCGTTCTTACTCTGGTGCCACCCCCGCCGGCCGTTCTCCGCTGTATCTATGTTGTATAAGTGCCACATAGACCACATGCTCGCGGTTAGTTTCTGAAAACTGTACTTTAGTTATTTGAAATACCGGTAGCGTATTCGTGGAGCGGGCTCCTCGCAGCCTACAGAGGCGGCATTCCAAGTTATCTCATATCGTGCATGGCAATTCAACACTTCTCATCTACGACGTCTTGTTCGGCTCCTAATATCGTCTACGGCGTACGGTTCACAAGCACGTGCCCTCTCAGAATGCTGATTCACGATGTTGCGTTTATGCTTGGCCGAAACGTCCACGCTCAGACCGGAAAAACAGAAAACAATTAATGACGACGCATTTCTTCTGCCATCCTTTTCTGCCTTACCAGGCGATTTCGGCTGGCTTGGCGGAACAGAAGAGAACCAATCGAGGGCCGCCGCCAGCAGCCGCCAACAGGTACAGTCGAAATGGGAAAACGAAAAATGTGCATGGACAGTGTGATCCATGGTCCAAGGGTTTGTTGCATCACACGGTACCGCGACTTGAAATGTTTGTTTGGAGATTAGTTCGCACTGCGTCCCCGTTTCAAGCATCTTTTGGAGTACGTCGAACTTTTGAAGTGGACGCAACAGGGATCGTCGTCCCTTCTTTCCAGCACTTTGACAGTCACTCTCTTGGATCGGGAGCTCCTGCGGTTTCGTTCCGTCCTTTTCTGAACTCTGGATTTGCAGTGTTCATGGTGCTATTGGACGGCTGGCCAACATTGTCACTTTCGGGTTGGGACAGCCCGAGACGTTGGGTTGCGTCTGCGCGTCAAAACCTGCCTATGCTGGCGCCCCTGTTCCACCACCCTGACGACTCAGACCACCCTTCCGTGGTCGGCGATCTCACCTCTCGAATTGTCGGCCCCTGCAAGGCCCTTCCCGTGGAACTTGTACGCTGCGGAGTACGATGTTTGGATCAACACTTCGTATTTTTTAATCACTATCTCATCGAGCACGTTGAGTCGGCGTGTCGGCAGTATCGATTGGACGAAAGCTAGCCATTCCCTCTCAAGGACCGACTATCTCGAACCCGGAAAAATAAAAATGCCCTACGGCGTTTATTCGATGTACGCTGCAGGGGGCCCTAGAAAGGGGCAGCGTGATGATTAATCCCTGCCGTGCCTGCACGAAGAAAACAGCCAACAGGGGGAGCTGTCGAAAAGCGCGAATGTGCTCTGTATCGCGTCTTGGGGTGGACGAGACTGAGAGTTGGAAGGACAGGAGCTAAAAAAAAAAAAAAAAAAATGAAAGAGCCTTTCAAATCTACGGGGAGTTTTAAAAGCTTTGGCAAGGGAAAAGGAGGGAAAAGAACGGAGCAAAGAAGACGAAGACGAATCCTTCGCTCTCTGTGTGCTCCGGCTGGCCCCTTGTTGACAACTGATGTCGGCATACTGTGCCGCGTTGCCAAAGGATCGTACCTGCTTCCCTTTCTGTGATGCGCATCCATCGGTTCTTTCGTCAAGAAGAATCGGGGCCCTCCGTGACCATAAATAGGTCGTGGTAGCGTGGCAGCGTGCCAGGGAAATAAATAGGAGTGCCAAATGGCTAAACGGGAGAGCGGGCGTGAGATTCAGAGCTGTCCAGTATCAGACGTGCGGATACGCATTTTGCGAGAGGGCCCCAATGCCAAAGTCTCTCAGCTGCGCCTCACCCATTTTCCTTTTCAAATGCCGCAGATTCTTCATCGTTTTGTTGTATCGAGATACATTCTTCATCTTGTTTCTCTTGCACCTTTGATCTCAGGACTACCTGTGACTGGCTTTTCTGTTCTTCCTCATGTCGTTGAACTGGATGTGCTGCGCCTTCTATCTGGTCAGCCACATATTCGAGAGAGGCGAGAAATGGCGATGGCGTGATTTTGTCACTTGAGGTCAATGGTATGGTTGTCTGACCAAGATGAGCTCCGGGGACAGTGGTGTCTTGACGGGGAGACGGTGATGTCATCTCCTAGATTCTCCCCTTCTTGGAAAACCAACGCAGTCAGCGAACCTGCATCACTCGATGCGTCGACATATTGTGCTATATTCAAACCTCCGCGAGGCTATCTGATCTTGGTTTTGAAGCCAGAACCCAGAATGTCTGCTTTCTGGAACATGTTTCTGTTCATAAAGATGAGCCAGAGTATAATATACTTGTTTGTGCTCGTGAATGTGAAGCAAAATCGAAGTACAGCAGCCTATGGACAGAAACAATACGAAAGCTCACAAGCTGCTGAAGGGTTGAGACGACTCCGTGGCGTGTAGAGCGGCAGCGATAGAAAGGTCATTGTCATCGGGCGCTTAGAAATCGAAGAGTTGAGATGAGAGCTGATACCTGCGGCTTGATCGATGGTGACGTCGGGGATGGATGGTGGAAGGGCGAGACATGACTGAAGACGGAGGTGATGAGGCGAACCGACGTGTTCTGGACACTGATGTTGAAGGACATGTGACGTGGAATAAGAGGAGGCTGGAAGCTGTTCGTTTCCATGTTGTAGTCGTGTTTGATGTTACCAACTAGGCATCGATCTTGGCATGATCTGGATGATTGCTGCTTTCTCACGATTTGGTGATGATGGCCTCTGGCGCCACTTCGCACACCTATTGTTCGCGTGCCAGTATGACTTTCATTTGTCTACTCTTGATAGGGAATGGAGTATATAAGGAACGTTACTCACCTATGGCATAATGCCGTAATGCTATAAGGGACTGTATTGCAGCTTGTCGCATAGACAGGTTGACCAAGACGGTATATAGTAGATTTGTATTGCATGTTGTGACATCTCCTTGGGATGCGCTGCACTGCAGCAACTGTCACGCTATGACTGCCGTGAATGACACGTACGAGAGAAATGTTCGAACTCTCGTCTGGCAGAAGCTGGCGTTTAGTTTGGTTTTTATTTTGTAGAGAAGTGTTATCGCGAACTTGGAGTGGAGAGCTGTGTTGGTCCATCCGAGGATAGACCTTCACAACGAGGAACAGGTTGGGAGCATCGTCTCGTATTCCGGTCGTCTGAAAATGTAAATGGCCTCGGTTCTTTTGTTTCTTGATTTAAACCCTGTAATTAATGCTTGTACTGTCCAGAGTCAAGTCGCGATATCTGCTGTTGGGGGTACACACCACAATACTATCGCGATGCCATTTTGCAATGTAAGATATGCTCTTTAGAAGGAGCTGCACACCTGTGAAAGGAGAATAAACGGAGAGGAGAAGCAAAAGATGAAGCTTCAGAAGCGAGAAGAGTAAAGAATTCACAGCACATAATTTTTGTTTCAAAACATAGCACGGCAGGATCCTGGATGCTGGCCTGTCATTGTGTGGCCACACGTCACGAATTGAAACATTTAATCACTCTAGATAGATGATTCTGGTGTGACCTCTTCATGTCTTCTTCCACCAGTAAACTGGGCCTTCGACTATGTCGTGTTTCATCCGTGTAGGTAGAGCCACGTATCCACGATTAGTCGTTTGTCTGCCCTCTCATCCATCTCCGGAACAACGAACCCCTGATATATAGCTTCTAGCACCTCATAGGATATGAAGCAGACTTTCGGGAGATGGAAATCTGGCCTTTTGACTTTCTTTCAAGATATGCAGAATTATTCTATATTCTTATCACGTCCTAATCTCATGTCCAAGGAACAGTGCTCCCCATCAAGAAATTACTCATGGCGGTGCTGGCTAGACATCTTGAATATAATTATGAGGATTGGCGTGTCCCCCACGAGTAGTTCTCGGGCCAGGCTTGACCGGATGTTGGCAGGGCGTATTGTTATCATTTTCCTACTCTTTGTATTGTTTACTGCGAGTTCCTGGCCTGAACGACATGTGAGCTGATTTCCTGTGCAATGTAAATTGGTTCGAACGTTCTCGCGAGACTACGCGGATGCTCGACTCGTACAAAGCTCCAAATGACGGCTTCCGGAAACACGGATCACCACAAGACGACATCTTGTGCCTATTTTCGGCCGTCATGCATTGCTTTCCTCGCTCCTTTTGCTTATCTTATACTTACGTTCTACTGTTGCTCCATAATCGTCTTTAGATCATGGTAAACGCAAGATGGAATGTCTATACGGAAAAAAGGACAGCGCAGAAAAGGGATGTGTGCCATACGAAAACCAAGGAAAGAGACACCCGGGGGGAATTGGACACTCTGATATTTTGCTCTCGTCCCCCGAATAAATCGACTTCTTGCTCCACAGGCATATGCGGCATCAAATATCTGGCTCGAGGTCACTCAGCTACCCAAATCCTTAGCACAAGTGCGAGCAATATCCTTCAACATATCGCACGCGTACCATAGTGGATGGCTGCACGAATATTTGGTTCTCCTTCGTCGTGGCCTCTCAATATTGGCCGGTCCGGTGTCGTACGTCGAATTTTGCGGCACAAAGACCAAACTGTTCAGTATTCCCACGAGGGAATTACACGATATCTTCGTCGTGGTGAGACAAGGATGCAGATGAATGCTATTCCTCCGCGTCTTCTGGCTGACGTGGTCAATAGGACACGATCCTCGCATATTCCGGTGTCCAGCCGCGCCTCTTTATTCCTGTTCCCTTGTCCCAGTCCCGTATTTTGAACAGAACAAAATACGACCAGTTCAATTTCGGGCAGGCACAACAAAGCCAAGGCAGGCAGGGGGAGGTCAAAAAATGCTGGCCGCTGCAGGGATGGAAGCACAAGGAGAGACGATGTGGCTGGCTCATTATCGATACTTCGCACTGCACTGCAGCTACATATTGTGTTGGGATTGATTGAACAGAATGGCCCGATGTAATACTCCAGATCGCATATTGTCTGTGGAACCTTTCCGCCGCGCGAACGCATGTGGCATGTCGAGAAAGTTCGCGTTTCTTTACGTTTTGTGCATTGGCACGAAAAGCCCAGACGAGGATGGCGCACTGTGCCACTGTCCCTCATAAAACACTTGTACAAAATACGAGCACAGGGAGGAGCTGTTCATGGCGCCAGCTGCTAAGTCTTGGTGGGCGAAGAACGGGGATGATTGCGACGTGCAGGTCGGACGGAAGATCAAGTAGAACAATATGTCGATTTTCGATGTGCAAAATCCGGCTTTTGAATACGAACCTCAAGGCCAGCCTCAGTTCCAACATTCAAAAGGCCAAAGGGCCAGAACGTAAGGAGTTCAGGATATGCCAAAAATAAACACCCGGCGAGGGCACTGCAAACCCGCGAAGATCCATAATTTCCATGCTCTTGACCTCTGCTGCTCCTCGTATCGTGCGAACGCGCATTCGATGGGATATTGGTTGGTTGATTCGGTTGGGTGGAGAGGCGCACGGCAATGGTGCAACGCCATAAACAGGTTTGGCAACAGGGGAAAAGATGGAGCTCTCAGTGGGCGATGTGGGCAGTTGAGTTGAGACACCGGCAACTGGCCAGAAGCCAGACCAGCCTGGACTCTATGTTGGCGACTGCCCGCAGGGTCAGATTCAGGCAATGATAGGCAGAGGGAGGCATGGGAGATCCTCCCCGAACCCATCGAAATGCCAAGCTTTTTCGCATCGTGGAATATGTGAATCCAGCCCGTGCAGCCGCCACGGGAGACTGCCAAAAGGAGCCAGAAACGAAAGTTCAAGTAGGGTCTGGAACAGGGCACGACAAACCCGTCAGAGTGGGAAGGTAATTTCGCTTGTGGTTTCAAGGCGGAAATCGCAGTGAACGCGTCCGCGTAGCGGCCGAAGTGGAGGACATCATCGTGATAGTGTGTGGGCGAGTGGGAATCGACACTGCCTCTCGAACAAGACGCAAGTATCGTCAGGTCGAAAGGCCCGCTGGCCACGACAGCAAACTCTCCGAATCTGATCTGTATCCTCGCAACCAAACACAACAAGTACTGACGCCAGAAGCAGGAGAGAGAGACGACCAAGAGAGCATACGTACGTAGAAGCAAACAGAGAAGAGAACAAAGAAGAGCGCGTGAAATACGACACGAAAAAGAAAAGACAAAGCGGATCCACTGAGCTAGGGGTTACATGTGCAGGGGGGTCTCAGAAAACGAACTTGCTGGACGAAACTGGAGTCCGTCGTCCGTATGTTGTGGACGAAAGCAACACCAAAAGGCAGTGGACAAGCTACCAAGACGCAAAATAAAAGGAAGCCAAGCAAGACATGGCCGTGCGTCAGGGGAATGGTGCAGTTGACCAAATAGGCCAATCAGCTGCGCGACAAGAATCAGGCCGAGCAAGGGTTTGCAGCTTGCTGCAAGGAACCAGGAACAAGGACCGGTGGCATATATCCTGGCTTACGTACACCACCAGAGAGGAAGTCAACCATGTCGAGCATGTGTAGCCACCAAAGAAAGCCGCTGAAAAAGGGCCCGTGTTGCACGACATATTCCGTACTCCGTTATTGAACGCCGAAAGACCGTGGGCGCCAGCCCCAAAGCCAAAGGCCCGCTACAGCTGCAGCCAAGAGAGGCACAGCAAAGAAAACGAAGAGGCATGGATGCCCGTGTTTTGGCTGGGTGGCTTTATGTCGGCCTGGACTGCCCCGCCTCGATGCGTCGTCGTTCTGGGTTGGCTGAAAGAAAAGCACGCAGGCCGGGATCCGCAAACATGCACAAGCCAACGGGGCAAAACGACGGTCTCGGCGGAGGAGGAGGAAAAGCGGAGACGGGGAGGCAAGAGGAAAACAACCCCTGGCATCACGCCAACAAAGCCCATTCTCGTCAGGCTCTGGTTCTGGAGGGACAGGTTTCCGGACCGTCCAAGAGCCAGCCTTCGAGACAGGGGTTGGGAGGGTCCAGCGACCCGCTCTGGGAAGGACGACAAAGAGAAGAGGCAGAAAAGAAAAAAAGAAGAAGAGGGGTACATGTACGACATGCGCCAAGACAGTTCCTTGTTTGCCTCTTTCTTGTTTCCACTGTCCGTTCGGTGTCGATTGATATAAGAGTCTCTCTTTTTGTAGACTTCGGCATGAGTGGCGATCGCCGTGCGTCGTGCTCTGTCCTGCAGCTCCCATACTGAGAATGCCATGCTCCAAATGTCGCAAATGACAAGAAAGAAGCTGCACATGCTTTTCTGCCATTTAAAATCGCCGACATGCATCTTCATTGTAGTAGTGGTACCTACGCGTGCCTGCCCTTGCAACAACAGGGCTTGTTATTGACTGTACCAGTACAAGTACATTTTTTGTCTGCCACTTATAGTATGCTCATAATAGACACACCAGGTTGACGACGCTGGCCCGCCGAGCACAATCTGCGAAAGATACCTGCCTCGCCAGGTATTTTGCTATGGCCCGGGTACACAGACGCAATCTTGGAAGACTTACCTGGCGATAACTTGCATGTTTGTTTTTCTCGATCTCTTGTTTGACTGGGTATGGGTTGGCCCAATCCGGTGATCTTGCAAATCGATTCACCAGTCCCAATCAGGCAACTTGAGCTCTTTTTGTTGGCGCGAACTTTGCAACAGTCGTCGTTGCCCACGCAATCTCTTCATTTCGCTGTTATTTGCAGGAGTTTTGTTATTGTTGCAAGGGTCCTGGACCTGGCCGCCGCGACCTCTGATGCCTGCTTTATTTGTTGTGAGGTCTCGATGGCCGGAAATTGTCTTTGCGCAGCTTGCTCTCTGCCAGGGTCCGGCGTGGATGCACACCAGTCTTTGAAGGCTGGGGTAAAGTTGCGGTGTTGTATTGAAAGGGCCTTGGGCTGGTGATGACTGGCCGGGGGATAAGGTCGGTTGGAGGATGGGCTGCCCAGCCAGTCTGACCTATTGGCTTCCTGCTAGATGTTTCGTCCGAAGAAGTAGTCTTGACGGGACAGGGGAAAGGAAATAAAGGAGCGGCGACGATGAAACGAATAAACAATAAATCAAATAGGAACAAAGAACAACCGCCGGAGGAGGAAGAGGAAGAAGGACAGAAGAAACAGAAA
>LVYW01000002.1:3756557-3866713 GCA_001630435.1 Sporothrix globosa
GGGGGGGGGGGGGGCAGGAAACACAGAAACAAGCAGAAGAAATATCGGGCGACACATACGAGGCCGTGGCTGGAAAATAGGCCTTGTTTCGCAGAAACAGCCAAAAATACGTTGTAAGCGTGGGATACTCGGAGTCAGCGCCAAGTGAAGCACGGCGGCGTGCTTCCACCACCAATCATCGACCAAGTGCCTTTTCCCACCCGGCTACTCTCAACGATCTGCTGCCGCAAGACCCAAACCACCCAAACCAGTGCACAAACTGGGCAAAAACGCTGTGCATGTCAAGCCGCGCGGCATTTTCTTTTCCTTCATCCTCGCTCGACTTTTCAGTACAACATAATATTTTCCACTTCCACAAGCTGGAACCACCCCAGTCCACCGTCACGACTCTGCATCTCTTTGTTCAGGATAGTGTCGTCCATTGCCAACGACAACGCCGGCGGCCACGCTACATCGAAAAGCGGTCCAGCGACGGACACAGCTCTCGCGCCGTTGATATCGACCGTTGGCATCATCGTTTAGCCAGTGGCCGGACTGGGTTTACAATAGCGGCACTAAAAGGCACATGTGATGAGTTAGATGACGGATGACAGGCTTCGGACAACACCAACGACAATACCATTACATGATCGGTGCGGTGTTTTTGCCGTGGGCCAAAGACAAGCAAAGCCATGTGTACGGGGCGACGTGGCCCGTCGGCAGAGGTGTTCTAGGGGCTTGGCAGCATGCATGTACTTTACCAACGACGGCGACGTGTTCCAGCGCCGCTAGCTGACCGAGCAGGGGTGACGAGCCTGGCCAGCGCAAAAGTCGTGAGAATGGGGGCGGCCTGTGCTCTTCGTCTTTGTGTCTGTTGTGTTTGTGTCCGCCGAAAGGTGAGTTGGTGAGGCGGCCCCTGAAACAGAAGAAACGCGCGCTAGTAGGGGTTAATGTCAAAACGGGAAGGAAGCGCATGTGGGCGCTGGGGCAGTAAACAAAAAGGGTATGGTACTTGATCTTTCCCTCGAAAGGGCAGCAGCTGCTTATATCTTTTCTCTTGCCGGGGCACGCTATTCTCGACAGCGCTCTATTTTTGCACGCCGTCCGTCACAGACAGCAAGCTGATCGGCCTAGTATCCTTCCCCGTCCCAAATAGCGCGCCGCCCAAGAACTTACAAAACACGCTAACACTGCGACGACATTCCGGATGGGGCGCCTAACTGGGAAAGAGAGGCCAGAGCGGGTCGCGCATTTTTTTTTCGACTTGTCTGTGTCGTACTTTTTCAGGCCCAGACCGACCAGTGGCTACGGATCCTAGCATGTGGAGAGCCTACCAAAAGAACCTGGGTAAATGGATTTACAGACGTGACTCAAGGAAAGAAAGCCACTGCGCAGAGCGAACACACTTTTGGTGTAAAAGACGCAAACGATGTGAGCGGTTAACGCAGAGGACAGAGGGCGATTTGGGGCCCGTTGGGGCTTCCCGTTGTGGCCGGTGACATACGAGGTGCACTTTCCTGGTTCGTGAATATCGTGATAGAGTTGTCAGCAGCTGAGAAGATGCAAGCGGCCGGCTAATACGTGGATTCGATGGTGATTCTAAGAGCCTGCTCTTTCTGTCCATGAAGGCCGAGACGTGGCAGGTGGGGCTGGAGAATGGACGAGCTTTTACGGAGTAGATAGGAAAGAAGAGACGACCGGACGTGTTTCGCCCCTCAGGGGCACAAGGAATTGGTGTGAAGGAAAACAAACGACCACAGGACATGCCCCACTTTGGCCCGTCGTACCTGGATTGGTACCTGGATTGGTACCTGGATCGCCCTTGCCCTCGACTCTTTCCCCTAACACAACAGAATCATCGTGGGACAGTACTTTCTCAATAAACAAAGCAAGTCGGGCATGTAGAAACGTACAAACTATGGCTATTTAGACGCCCCTCACTGTGAGTACCAACATGGCCCAACACCGCAGCACATGCGGTTCTATTGACAACGTCCCCTGCCCTCCCTCAATTAACCGGGGACGGTGATACCTGAACAGAAGACAGGCCCATGAGGAAACAAACAACCGTGAGGGTGCATTCGTATGGGAAGGTTGCATAACTCAGCAGAGCAGAAATAGCAGTACCACCAAGGCCCTGGCAGGCTCACC
This sequence comes from Sporothrix globosa, assembly GCA_001630435.1. NCBI lineage: Eukaryota > Fungi > Ascomycota > Sordariomycetes > Ophiostomatales > Ophiostomataceae > Sporothrix > Sporothrix globosa. Next base: position 3,758,688 of record LVYW01000002.1, read on the forward strand.
TTGGGGAAGGTACCTGAATGCGCCGCTGCCCCACAGCACTCTGTCTGTGCCTTGCCCTGGCTGTCGTAAGACCACACGAACCGCTCTCGCCCTTCTTGGCCAGGCTCCCTGCGCTCCTGCTTTCTCCCTTTGGCAACAACTGTACAAGGTGGGGTGTGTGCTGTCTGTGCGGCCGCTCCTCCTCCTCCTGGCTGGACCACGTTCCTGCATTTTCGCCGCCCTCATATTTTCTCGTCCTTTTTTCTTCGTTTCGACTTCCTTTCACTCCTTTTTTTCTTTCCTACTTCTCTTTTCTTCTCTTTTTCAGTCCACACCCTGTCCTCTGTTTAACTTTTTTTTTCTCACGCCCCCAACGCGTTCAGTCGTTGCTGTCTTTCCTTTCTCACATCCAGGTTTCGCAAGCCGTTCCGCTCACTTTTCATATATCCTCTCCCGGTCGCCAGTCTCGACCTTTTCGTCCTTTTCTCTCCTGTCCTCCCTTCTTGCTTCTTGTCTCTTCTGCTGTGTCCTTCAGGCCAGTTCGTTGCCAAAGCAAAGCATCCACACAACAACTCACGCTCCTTATCTCTCGGAGACCGCAACGTTGACAAGCAACCACCTCAGCACGCATCACTCTTTCTGCGTCTTTGATAGACTGCGTCTCCCTGTTCCATTCTTTTTTTCCAAACGCACCGGCAGGCTTCAAACCGATTCACATTCTCTTCACCAAGCTTCAGCATCAGCTTTTCCAGCATCTTGTTTTGTGTGTCCACGACTGGTTCAACTTGACATATTTCCACTGTTTCGATACGACACAATCTTTTTTTTTTGTTAGAACAATCATTTAACGACGCATCCAACAAAGGCCGTTCCACAACAAAGAACGACGAAACACGAAAGGAACCAGAAAGAAAATAAATACAGAAGTCTGTCAATTTTATTCTCAGGGATCCACTTCAGTTTCACGAATTCCCATCGCCAGACTTTCTCACGCAAAACCAATATCAAAATGGTGAACACCAAGACCGTCGCCCTCGTGGCGTCTCTTCTCGCCCAACAGGCCGTCGCGCTCAATGCCCACCGTCACGCTCACAACCAGTACCACGCCAAGAAGGCTGTTGAGTACGTGAACGATGTCGTGACTGTCACCGACTGGACCATCATCACCGTTTACGAGGACGGCTCCCCGGCCCACTCGACTACCACGGCGCCCAAGGCCATCTACAAGGGTGCTCACACTGAGAAGCTTACGTCGACTTCGACGTCTTCTAAGAAGACATCTTCGACGACGAAGACGAGCACCACCCATTCGACGTCTTCGTCCTCGTCTTCGTCCTCATCTTCGTCCTCAACCTCGTCCTCGTCTTCGTCGTCGACGTCGATTGCGACGCCGACGACTCTGGTCACCTCCACCAAGGTGTCTTCCTCATCTACCTCGACGAGCTCGATCTCGTCTGCCAAGGTCCAGGCTGCGGCTGCTCAGGCTCAGCTCCCTACGACCAGCATTGCCGCTGCCGTTGTCCCGACGACTTCGTCAAAGTCGTCTTCGTCTGCTGCCATTCCCACCACCGTCCCGTCATCGTCTTCCGCCGGTCGGGGTGCTCGTGGTCTTGCTTACAACTCTGGCGACCTTCTGGCTCCTCTCCTGGGCTCTGGCACCAAGTGCTCGTGGTCTTACAACTGGGGTCAGAAAGCTGACGCCTCTGCCCCTGAGTCTCTCGAGTTCGTGCCCATGCTCTGGAGCCCCACGCACTCTGACGGTTGGAGTGACAATGCTGCGGCTGCTATCGCCAACGGGGCCACCAGCCTTCTGAGCTTCAACGAGTGCGATAATGTTGGCCAGTGCAACATGGACCCCGCCAGCGCTGCGTCTGCTCACATTGAGCTCATGAACCCCTTCTCTGGCAAAGCGCGCATCAGCACGCCCGCCATCACCAACAGCAACATTCCGGGTGAGGGTGTCGACTGGTTGAAGTCCTTTGTCTCGGCATGCAACGGCCAGTGCGCCTTCGACTTCTGCGCCGCTCACTGGTACAGCCCCCCGGACACCACGGACTTCCTGAACCACCTTGTGGAGGTCCACGAGGCCTGCGGCAAGCCTGTCTGGATCACCGAGTTCGCCCCTACCGGTAGCGACGAGGAGATCAGCACTTTCCTCTCGACCGTCATGAAGGCCATGGACACTGACCCGACTTACTCTTTTGTCGAGCGCTATTCGTACTTCATGGCCGCCACTGGCTCGCTGCTGTCATCCTCGACGACCCTCAGCTCTTACGGCTCGACGTTTGCTTACGATTAAGCAAAAGAGGACGTCCTACAACATTATTCAAGGGTTTTCGGCATAGGCGCGAGCGCAGGTCGCGCGGACGCATTGCCCTGGGAATGAGATTTACATTTGATACCCTTATTTCCATTCGTTGTATTCAAACTTAGGGAACCAAATCTGGATCTTCTGCGTTGTCTTTGAACATTTCCCCCTCATTTGTTCTTTTATCTGTTTCACTTCCGAATCTTCATTTCTATTTTCATTTGATCAATCTATTGAGATTTTGAAACCCCTCATTTCTCTTTCACCTTTTTCCAATTTTACTTTTCATTTCTTTGTAAATATTTATAGAACACAACAGCTTGGTTGGACTAAGGTCCGGTCTGAACACAACCAGTTATTCTTTTCTTTTTCAATTTATTTCTGCGTGGACTCGTGGATTAAAAACAGCATGGCACTTCTGTAAAGGTAGTACGCAAAAAAGGCCATAGGGTCTTGAACAATACAAACAAAACCTACCACGGACAAAACCAAGAAATGCCCAAAACTATTTCGCAATGTTGAGGCCTGAAAGTTTAAAGTTGCTGACAGCGGTATGACGCCGATCAACATGACGGGAGTGCCGCAATCTCGTCGATCAGAAATGTATCTACCCTGGATTCTGCGCAGATTAAGAGTTTCAACTCGAATCGAAACGATCCCCATTGCCTTCCCTTATTCTGAAACATGGGGAGAAAACGTCAAAAAGGTTGGTGGCAAAGAAAACTACTATTTATGTGAGTACTTCCACGAGTTCAAAAGATGCATCCTTTGCAGCAAACAATGGTTAATATCGACATCTGCCCATTGTTCTCTTGGCACGCCGTTTTCGATGTGTCTTGCCGACATCCCTTTCTTGGGCCTTTGCGATTTGAAAGGTCTTTGTCTGTTTTTGCTCTGCAGGACCAACACCATGGTACATGAAATCGTCCTCACACCCAACCTTACATATCTGGTGCTCAGAGGACTCCTTCGTTGCAACCAGTCGCCCGTTTGGTTTGTTTTCAGAAACGATACGACAATACTTCGAGTCGTGAAATCATTAAATTGTGTGGGCATAAACATGGCTAAATAATAATAGCAAAATCATGAATCAAAAAATATCCGATCAAGGTTCCTTGCCTCATCTCCCTCTCTCAATGGTCTCCTTCAGACGCACCACAGCCGCCTCCCACGGCGCTTTTCCCTCTGGGCTTTGCGACCACGCCGCAACCTGTTCCAGTCCCGCCAGATCTGCCGCCATGTGCGTAGCCGACGTCGTGCCGTCGAGAATCACAATAGGGCAGGATGCATCGTCGCTGCTGCCACTACCAAGTCCAAGCGCCACCAGGCCATAAAAGGCCACCTCCGGAGCCACACCGGCTGCCGCAGCGACGGCATGTACGCCCGAATCAACCCGCCCATTGTGCAGCTTTGGATTTGCCGTCAGCGTCCAGAAGGACTGGTAGACGATGCGGCGGTCGGGTTGGCCGCAAAATCGCCGGAGGTCCACGTCGTATGGGTCGGGCGAGTGGCGGTAGGTGTGGAACCGGTTCTGCACGACCACCGGGCGGAGCGTGTCCGCCGAGACGCCCGCCGCCGCGGCCACGTCCTCGGCTACGGACAGGACCTCCTCCAGATCCTCGCGTCCTGCGTTGCTGATCCCCAGCGAACGGATCCGGTGCGGCACGTATGTCTGCAAGACCGTCCACACGGCCAACGTATCCTCTCGCGTGTCCATGGGCGAGTGCAGCACAAGGCAGTCGAGATAGCTCGTCTCCTCCGGGCCGTCGCCACCTGAGGATGCCAGCTGTGGAGCCGGCACTGGAAAAGTAAAGTTGCGCAACGAGGACTCCACGGACGCGCGGACCTGGTCGGCGATGGGCGCTGCCGGGTCGTAGGGCGGCGCGTTGGGGCCCGCAAGATCTTGGCCGCCGGGTGCCGTGAACTTGGTTTGGACGTAGAGGTCGCTCCGCGACGCGATGACGCCGCTAGCCAGGGCGCGTCGCACGCCCTCCGCGACCAGATCCTCTCGATAGTGCCGCGGCTGAGCAGCGGTGTCGATGGCGCGGAACCCGGCCTGAATCGCCTGGAAGACGAGGTCTGCGGTGCGCTCGCGCTTCCATGCGGTGCCGTAAACGAGGCGAGGGATGCGAGTACGACCGCCGCGGGTCGTCACATAGCTGGCCATGTGGTTGACGTGGTTGATGCCAACGTATCGCAGGGGTGAAGTATTGTGTACGCAGCCCTATGGGCTGGGACTGGTGGGAATGTCTGGATCAGCGTCTTTGACGTATACTTATCTGGCACCACTTGCTCGTTAGCTTTAGCTGAGATCTCGGCTAATGACGTCGAACTGGGGCCTACGAATTGCTGCCGACATGGCATACGCGACATACATAACGGGGAAGGTGCTTGCTGCTCCGTGGTCGATGGCACTTTCCAATTTCTGCGTAGTCGAACAGCACCGAAAGCTACGTAGCCTCTGTAGCGTCTTTGCGAATTGGTCTGTCAAGCTTAGCGTGAGTGATGTCAGTCTGAGGGCAGTCAATTGGGCTCTTGTGGTGCCGTTGTCGCTGAATATGTAACGTTCAGAATCAGGAAAGAGGGGCAAGAGTGCCCGCATTTTGCTAGATCGAGATATAGCAACGGTAGGTTAGAATAACTTGGATGGGAATAACTCGGATGGCAGCTTCCCCACAGGTGTGGGCGGAGTTGCCTCTTTCGTGCCTGCAGTTCCAAGAGTAATGAACTGTTCACTTTCTTTCGTTACCGTATTTAAATTCCTCGACGTCCTAACCCTCTGTTACAAACACAAGGCTTGAAGACCACCATCCAACGACATACCAAACGAACATCAAACGTCTAATACACCCTCATCTAAACACAATGGCTCCTTACACGCTCAAGTGGGGCATTCTAGCCACTGGTGGCATCGCTCAGAGTACGTATCACCAATTTCTGGGTGCTCCGCTCATCGCCCTTTGCTGTTCCTGGGGCAAGGTAATTAATTGCTGACGTTGGATGCCAATAGCCTTCTCCAAGGACCTGCTGGCCGACCCATCGGCTCGCGGCACTGACGATGTACGCCACGAGATTGTCGCTGCCGCGTCATCGTCATCGGCCGCGCGTGCGGCCGAGTTCCTCAAGGAGGTCGGCGCGGGCGCCGACGCCAAGGCGTACGGCTCGTACGCCGAGCTCGTTGTCGACCCCAACGTCGACATCGTCTACGTCGCGACGCCGCACAGCCACCACTTCCAGAACACCATGCTGGCACTCGAGGTCGGCAACAAGCATGTGCTGTGCGAGAAGGCGTTCACCGTGACGGCCGGACAGGCCCGCAAGCTGGTGGCGACGGCGCGCTCCAGGAACCTGTTCCTCATGGAGGCTGTCTGGACGCGCTACTTCCCGCTCAGTATCCAGGTCCGCGAGCTGGTCAAGTCGGGCGCCATTGGCACCGTGTACCGCGTCGTGGCGGACAATTCGTTCAACTCCAACGCCGACAGCTCGGCGGCGTCGATTCTCACGTACCCCGACGACAACCGCATGGTTAACCTCGACCTGGCAGGCGGCGCGCTGCTCGACCTCGGCATCTACTCGCTGACCTGGCTCTTCCAGATCCTGTACCACCTGCAGTCGGAGGACGAGGCCAGCAAGGAGGCGCCACAGGTGGTGGCAGCGATCAACAAGTACGCACGTACCGGCGCCGATGAGTTGACGACACTGGTGCTGCAGTTCCCCGGCCACCGCAGCCAGGGCATCGGCATGACCTCGTTGCGCGTTGCCACGGGGGTGAGCGCGAAGCAGCAGAGCTCCCCGGCGATCCTGATCCAGGGCTCGGACGGCGAGATCCAGGTGCAGGGCCCGGCGTTCAAGCCTCTCGCGTACCGGGTGATTAAGAAGTCGGACGAGAAGAATGCATCCGAGGTCCCGTGGATCGACGTGCCGATTCCAGAGGACAAGCGGCCGGGTGCGAAGTGGGCGGGCCACGGCATGTTCTGGGAGGCGGACGAGGCGGCCCGGTGCCTGCGGGACGGCAAAAAGGAGAGCGCCACGCTGCCGCTGTCAGAGAGCATTGTCATCATGGAGACGATGGAGGAGGCTCTGCGGCAGGGAGGCGTCGTGTACCCTGAGTTGATCACCACGGACGTGTACGACAAGGACAGCCCACTCAACACTAGCAACGCTTAAGTCTGGCGGTGGCGGCGTGCATTTTCCCCAGCGATCTGCAACGTACATGTGAATGAAGCACATACGCAGAACGTTGTACAAAAACACCACCGATCTGAAAACCATGTCAAACGACCGAGAATCGCCGCGTCTGGGTATTGAGTCAGGTGTTTGTGCGAGGGGCTGGAACCGAAATCCAACATGTTCCCAGTGACGACACTGAAGTCAGGTACGGTTTGGAACAGACTGGCCATCGAAAGCAATGCAAAATTTCCGATCGCTGGTACCTGTCGCTCCCGTTTCCGTTGCATTGGTTTGACAAAGTATTGTTTGCACATCTGCAATATAATTACAGACTATGCCATATTCGAGCTCTGCGGCGCAGGGCATAACCGTGTGCTGTGTTCTGTGATCTGTGTATGCCTACGTGTGATATGCGTGTGAATTGTATCAGTGGTATTGCCATGTGCGGCCAGGCTGTGCCCGAAAACCAGAAACTTGCGGTTTCTGGGTCGCGCACTTGCTCTCCCGAAAGCAATGGCCAAAAAAGGAAATTGCTACGAGGGAAGATAATACGCGAAAGAAGAAACAGGGTGATGGCAGGAAAGCACGAGGCACAGGGACCGGGTTAGGCTTGCCCTGCCTGCTTCACATGAGTACGCAAAATAGGCAAGAAGTACGATTGGCGATTTGCGATGTGCGACCACGAAAAAGAGTGGCACGACTCCGGCAGGGAACGATCCGTCCTGTTTCAACCCCGAAACCCGTTTTTTACGTTTTGGCTATTACTCTCCCCGTTGTCACCCTTCATGCCACGTACTTCGTTTTTCGTCACCTTGCCAATTCCAACATTGTTCGATGCGTCTTCCATAAGCCTCAATGCAAAAAGTGGGTCAGCTGGCTGGGTTTCACGCTGGGAAGGATGGAGCAAAACGTGCCTTCCCGAACAACGTAATCCTAATGCATGGGGAAGGAAATTTCCTTGTAATTAAATGGGAAAAGGAGAGAAGGAGGAATTGAGGCAAAGGCGATAAAGGAACTGTCGACGACAACCGACAACAGCAATCAGAAGGGAGTCCTTCTTTGCTCATTTCACATTGCCGTCAACAATATGATGTTCTGTGTGCACTGTAACAAAACAGAGGTGGAAACAGCCACGGAAACAGCTGTGTTTTTGGAGCCGCATCCAGATTGCTTTGCGACGTCTTTTTCGTTTATAATCGTCTTTTTTCGAGTCGTGGTCCTCTATTTCTCGTAGCACACAACACGTCAGAGGCGTCCGCCTGAGCTGAGACACGTTTTGCGTCGCGAAGGGCGTCTTGAGCTGGCGACGGTGGCTGTACAGAGTTTGACAGTGCATGAACTGTACGAAAATACTCACATCTCCGAGCATGTACGTCGACGTAGAATCATGAATCTCGATTGCATCTGCAGTTGCCTTATGCCCACGGCAATATGGCGTACATGACCGAGAACAAACTACACGCTGATGTTGTCCTTCGGAAAGGCACTTTGTCGCGCCTTCCCGCAGAAGGCCAGCCCCGTTGAGGAGCTGAAGGGGGGAGGATCCCGCTGGCCGTTACAAAAAGCGGACACTGCGATCGGAGGGTTCCACTTTTCTCTTGCTAGGGGTCTGGAATTTATTTGGGGGCCGTTTGGGACCTTGCCTCCTTGCTAGCGGCTTTTCACTGTCCAAAGCTTGCACGGTTTTGTGTTTATGAAAGAAAAAGGAAGCGGTTGACTGTGACAGTGGCTCTCGTCATCGACAACGAACGACACACGACACGAACACCTCCAGTCCCCCTGAACACATGGATCTGATGATTGTTCGTGCATGAACACACGGACAAGGCTGTATTTTTTGCTCGGAGCAACCGATTGCAGCACGGCGTTCGCTTGGAGCTGGCCTTGTTTTCGAGCTGGTTTTCGCCATCTCCGAGACGAGTTGGTCCTTGCGCCCTCTCTTCTCCCCTGTTTCTCATTTCTCATCTATTTTGTGTAAACAAACGCGTGGAAATAGACACTCAAACAACGGTGGCACTGCCTAATAGAGGCGGAAGACGACTCGCATTAACGACCTAAAAAACCGAAATCTCCGGGGACGGCCCTGGGTAGGAAAAGAGGCAACGAGACCGGAATCTGAGGCGTTGCGAGGCTCGTATCGAAATCATCTCAAGGATTGTGCCTCATCGTGGTTTAGGCCAGAGCACGCACCAACAAACAGACAGGCATAGCAAACCACGAAACGCCGGAATATCATCACCAGGGGCTGGGAACGGACCACTCTCGGGCACATCATTTTCTTTTCATATTCTCACACGCTGTTATTTCCTATCACCACCCATCATCATCACACTAACCGCACTTGACGCTGAGACAAAACATCTACCCTCAAGCGGCGAGCCCGGCCACGCACCGATAATACAGCCGCGAAAGGGCAGAAAACAAAGGCATGGCAGATAGTCTGGGACCGTCAACCCCGGTCGATCTTGAGGCCGGTGTGGACGACGCCTCGCATTATGAACAGACGCACGTTCACGAAGTGTACGATGCCATTGCAGACCATTTCTCAGCCACACGCTACGCACCCTGGCCGTTGGTAGCCCAGTTTCTTGCTCACCAGCCGACTGGATCCATCGGTCTCGATGTCGGCTGTGGCAACGGCAAGTACCTGAGTGGTGCGTCGAGCGCACCGCCGCCGTCGTCATCGGCACCACCGATTCCTGGTAAACCCCAGCTCTTCGTCCTGGGGAGTGATAGGAGCTCCGCCCTAGCCAAGTTAGCCTACGAGAAACACGCCCACCACCGCGTAGGTGCCGATGTGCTGCTGGCCGACTCCCTGGCACTGCCCTTTCGTGACGGCTGTGCGGATTTCATCATCTGCATAGCTGTGGTGCACCACCTGTCGACGAGGGAACGGCGCCAGGCAGCTGTGAAAGAGTTACTACGGTGTGTGCGGCAGCGAGAGGTGCAGCAGCGACAGCCGCAGCCGCCAGCACCAAGTACCGCCACTCCCGGCACCCCTGCCCCCTCTTTTTTGCCCCCATCGCCCTCCCCCACTGCACCTTCCTCGACAGCCCCCTCTGCTTCATCCGCATTATCAACCTTTCAGCCCGGCCGTGTGCTCATCTACGTATGGGCCCTGGAGCAGGCGACGAGTCGACGAGGTTGGACAGCAGGCGGTGAGCAGGACCTGCTTGTGCCGTGGGTCAAGACGATGAAGGACAAAAACCAGAGCAAGGGCAAGGGTAAGGGCGGCAAGAAGATGTACGAGGAGAAGCAGCAGCAGGAAGGCGTTAACGACAGAGACGAACAGGGGGGGAAGAAGGATCAAGAGGCCCAACAGCCCCATGTGCCGCCGACGTTCCACCGCTACTATCATCTCTACAAACAGGGCGAACTGGAGGACGACGTGGCAGCCGCTGGAGGCCGCGTAGTGGCGTGCGGATACGAAAAGGACAACTGGTGGGTGGTGGCCGATCCCTTATGACACTTGGGTTAGATTCCCCCCCTTTATCCTGTTCTGGTGCAGGGCATGACGGGTGGGAGTGAATGGTGGGCTGTGGTTCGTTGCCATGCCATATCAACTAGATTATATCACTGTGTCTCAATGGCGCCTCCAGAGAATTTCAGGACGTATGTGCAGATATAGTGCAACCAGCCTGCATAGACCGACGACGTCCTTGCATGGTTCTAGGAACAGGTTGCGAAAGCGGACAGGGGAGCCAAAAAAATCCTATTGAGGAGGCATGAGGAAAGCCAATAAGCTAAACAGGAGGCTTGGCAGGCGGTTTGGTTTGTTTTCTTTGCCCTCTGATATTCATTCCTTGGGCCTCTATGATCTTCTTTCCTCCTTTTACTATTTCAATTACCATCTCTGGAGAAGTGCAAGCTTTGGGTGCACACGCATGGTGGCGATTCAGCTATCGTCGCTTGAGGTATGTTGTATAGCGGTCTACATATGCATAGTGTTATGGCCCAAGTTGCAACAAACGCCATATCATCACGCATACTCCGTTTCGATACCTCCATTTTGAACACGAACCGTGTCTTTCTAGTTATGTGCTATTGTGTATCTCATACCACCTTTCCCGTCTGTGATCTGTGGCTTCTATTTGCTCGTTTCCAACTAACAAAACGATCTGATACGAATATATTGACTACGAGGAAGAAAAATAAAAGAGAATAAAATAGAGACCACTGAGAAGGCGTGCAGCCAACATGGCGATATTCAAATGCCGGACTATATGTGTGCACCTGCAATGGTCGAGTAGTTATGCAGAAGCCAGGAGTTTCGGAAACTGTATATTTTCACCAAAAAGAAGCAAATATACCCTGTCTCGAGAACCCAACAGGACAACGAAAATATGACTGCACACGCCCCTATATCTGATGGCAATATAGCTCTCTCGTCAACAGATCAACTCGAATTATTGCTCTTTTCGTTGTTTGCTAAGTCCCCCTTTTTTATTTGTCTTCTTTTCGTTTAGTTTCTTCTTGCTTTTCATATTCTTTCCTATTCTTTTTGTCTCCGCAGTGGTTGTTGTTCGTGTTCACCGGTTATGCACTTCCTACACCGTCACTTGCTTCCTTTTTCGCTGCGGCTCGTGGTATGTTTTCATATTTTTCAGCCTTACTAGTACCTGGAGGTTGAGAGGTTAGAGAAGAACGAGGGGGGATGGCGGCTTTTAGCTTATGTTTAATGTTTTCTTTTTGGACTCTTTTTTTTTTTTTACGCACGTACCCTGCCCTGAACCAAACGCGCGGCGCAATATTTTCAGCTTCATCCCACCTACAAATTTTAGTTGTGCAGAGGTGCTTTGCTAGAATTGTTGCCTGCTGCTTGAGACTGCATTCCTGTGTTTGTTTTTCCGTCTCTCTTCGTTCTTTAAAAATGAAACAAGAAAACAAACGAATATGCGGAAAAGGGACGGACAATCATCGCTCAGCTGAAAACAGCTGGAAGACAAGGCTGAATCCCAGCAGCGTGGTATCATACACGTAAGAGGAAGGGAATAAAACGCTCCTTTTGTTTTCTTTTTTTATGCTCGGGATAAAAACGTTATACGTTGGTCGGAAACGAAAACGAGAAGCATTGGCAATGTGGACATGCGCCGAACAAAATAAATGGAACACCAGGGGATATAAAATACGCTATAATATGATGAAATGTATCGGGCAGTCGTCGGCCGTCCTTCCAGGATGCCCAGTATCATAATGAAAACAAAGTAGAAAAAAAAACAGTAGCAAGGTCAATGCAAAGGCCGTCGGAACATAATCGTCGCTTTCCCTCCAATGCAGAACCACAGTACTGAGAAAGAAAGTACTTTGAACCAGCTAACAAAACAACGGAAAACGAAGGGGAATAATAAAGAAACTCAATGGAAGTCGAGGGGCAGAGAAATCAAGTGCAAATAAGAATAAGGCAGCAAAAGAAAACAAAAAAGAAAACAAAAGCAACTTAAGAAAACAAAAAACTGTAAATAGAGACCGCTTCTAGAGCCCGCCCCCGAACACCCATTCCCACACCTGCCATATATATGGCGTTCATTTTTGTCTATGCACCCCACATCCTGTTCGCTATCTGAAGGCCCCCATCTTTTATCTTTTCCCCCACCCTGACTCCAGCTCATGCCTTATTTTCTGCTCTAGATAAAGATCGAGAGAGTTAAAGAGAACGGACAATAAAAACAGCAGAAACAAATGACACTGTACTCCCTGGCGTACACCCCTTGGGGCTCTGTGATGGAGAGATGATGCAGACGCACTTCTATGGCCGATTTCGCAATAAACAAAACAGACCCATGTAATTGGCCAGATGTAGCGCCTGTACCCTTGCCATATTGTTGTGGTCCCAAGGCAGTTGAGAGGAACAACAAGAGACGAAACAAAAAGGAACGAGAAAGAAAAAGTGAAAAGAAAGTCGTCAGGTCATTAAGCACTGCTTTCACCCTCTGTGAATGCCACTGTCGGGGGGACCCCCACCCCGGCCATCGTCGTACCGGGGCGACTGGAGGTATCGTCTGCGGTGATCGCGTGGCTCGAAGTTGGGACTAGCACGGCGCTTCCCAGCAGCCCCAGCGGACGTCGGAGGCTCCGGGCCAGGGCCAGCCCAATAGCCTCCTGTCGTATAACCAGATAAGCCATACCCCGAGCCTGGCCCGGGGCTGTCCGTATTACTTGGAGCAGGGCTGGCTCCAAGGGAATAGGCTGGCGTACTATATGGGCTGACCCCAGTCGTAATCTCCGCAAAACTGGGCAGCGTGCCGCTGCCACCTGATCGCTCTTGTTGCTGCAAAGGAGGCGGTCCAACCCCTGTTTGAATCGGTGGCAGTCCGGGACCCGCATGTTGTTGTTGCTGTTGTGGATGGTGCTGGTGGTAATGGTACACGGCATTGGCGGGATCAGATGGCCCGCCGCCAAACAAACCACCACCGCGGACTGGTGTGCCGCCTCGTTCGCGCCGCCCTAACGACCCAAAGCCGTGACCTGAGCTGCTGCCGCCGCCCCCTCCAAGGCCCGTGACAAGGCGATCCGCATGCATGGACATGGGTGGGGGTGGTGGTAAGGGTATCGAAGGGTTGCCACCGCTACCGCGTCCGTACCGAGGTGAAGGCGCACCGCTGCTGGTGGTGCCCCCGGCACTGCCCGTGTCTGTTCGGAAACCGCCCTGTGAGTGGTGATGCGCGAGGGCCAGCGGATGTTGCTGGTAGGACAGCTGAGACGGCGAGTGGTGGTGGTGTCCTGAAGTGGAGGTTTCAACTGTGGTTGCCGTCAGGGAGAAAGGAGTAACACCTGCCCGCCGCGCCATGTCAGCCTCGCCTAGTTGCCAATGCATGGCCTCTGCTGCACGCCAGGGCACCTGCATCTCTTCAGCCACTTTCGCCCACATGTCGGGTTTGAATCTAAAACTCCGCGGTTAGTTCGTGTCTGTAAACCCATAACAATCGCCTTTTGCGGCTCACCTTTCGTAGAGCCTTGCCAACTTGTTCTTCCTCTCTTCATCCCACTCGCTCCGCCGTTCGAGGTAGTTCTGGTAATGCAGTCTGCAACTGATGGCACTGCGTCCGGGTAGCCGTTTCGAGATGTCTTCCCATTTCATGCCGCTGCCTCGCAGCTCGATGATCAATGCGTCCTCTTCTGCCGACCATTTGCTCTGCTTCTTCGCGGGGCTGTCTATTGTGTAAGGTGGCATACTTCGCTTCGCTACTCGAGCCGCAGACAGACCTGGCCCCCCCTTCGGTGGTGCGGTTTGACCAGAAAAGGAGGGGAGGGGAGCTGGAGGAAGTGAGACTTGTACCGCTTCTGCTGTTGTCACCGGAACTGATTCTGTGAAAGGAGGAAAAGGGTGGCTTCCCGGAGCCGAGGCTGGCGATGGTGTAGACGAGACTGCGGAGGCCGACTGAAAGGACTGCGGAGGTGGAAGCGACGAGGATCGCGGCTGGTCTTGGCTTGCTTGAAAGAGGTACTGCACGGGTAGCAGCGCAGGTGGCACTTGAGATTGTTGTTGGTCTCGTTGTTGCTGTGATGGAGGCAGTGATGTCTGCTCCAGTGTTTGCTGTGGTTCGTTCTGTTGTTGGGATGGTGACACGCGAGACTCTTTAGAGTCGGAATGTTGGAGAAGGGAAGTGATATCCACGGTGGCTGTCTCTGCTCGGGGTATGGCACTGGATGGCCGAGAAAACACGTCCTGACGATGGGGCGGCAGGCACCCGCCACCGCCTTCCGGATGATCGAGCGTGGACAAGCGCTCGTGGTCTGCGCTGCTTGCTAGGTGGAAGGACGGACGACTTTGTCGCGGTAGAGTATCAGAGCACCAAAGATATGTGTCCTTTGGTTCGTTACTGTTTCTTCCAGCCCAAAGTCTCAACGTCCTGCTCGAGCGACACTCTGGCTGGTGCTGGTGAAGCGAAATGCCAGATGGCCTGGGCAGCTGGCTGCGTCCACCGTCGACGGCAACGTCGTCTGCTTGAAAAGATACGGTGAGAGCCAACGCGGCGGTATCCTGCTGTTGCTGTCTTTGTGAATATTGTCGCTGTCCGCTGCGTTCTAGTGATTTCTGACGGGCGAGACGTTTTGTTTCGGATAGGTAACCTGTCCCGCTGAACTATTTTGAGACTTCTAGAACTATGCAACTATTCATAGAAGCCGTGCCGACGGTCTCGCACGGTATAGCAGAGCCGTGTTGATGATTCGAAAGCGGAAAGAGGAGTTACGATAGAAGCTGTGCGAGTGTCTGCCGTGGTAAAGAGTGTGGTAATTGCTCCAGGGTCTTGACACGGCAAAATTGAATATTGAAAGTGCTGTAGTCGGGGGGGAAGGGTAAGATAATTACGGGAGGGCTTTGTTAAGTACTTGTAAAGAGGGAGGGGGATAACGAATGCAGTGTTTGAATTTTTAGTGAAAGGCGCCCTCTGCGTTCGTCCAGTCGTGTTGGGCAAGACAGTGTGCTCTATTAAGAGACGAGAATGTTGACATGCTTCTTGATTGGTGCCCTTTTAGTTTCTCTCTGCCAATCGAGAACAATAATAGGCAACTGTTGTCGAGAGTGTTAAAACCAACTAGTCGTCCTCCTTGATGATGTTGCTGAACTCTTGTTCGATGATGTATTCGTGTAGTCTTGTTTGTAGAGGTACCAGGTAAGAGAGCGAAGTAGTTCGAAGAGTTCGACCCAGTCGATAGCCAAGGACATGTAGAGAGAGCTTGACGATGCAGTCGAGTGACTTGGAACAGCCAAAGGAAGAAACGGAGAAAGGGCAAAAAATTGGAGAATTAAAGATTAATGTGGCTTTATAATTAACGAAGTTGGACATGTCAGGATTGTTAGATGAAGGGAGGAGGGAGAGCAAGAATGGGACGTAAACCGGAACGCGATAATGGGCGTCTGAGAGAGTTCTTAAATTTTAAAAAGAAAAGATTGAACTTGAAAGCCAGTAAAGATGGGACGTTGAGGTATGTATGTCTGCGAGATGGGGAAAGGGGGAGGGGGGTGGAAAAGTTTTCTTGGGATAGAAAACTAGAGGGGGTGTAGGTAGCAGCCTCAGGGTGCCAGTCGATCTCCGTTCATAATGTGTCGTAGGGGTGATCTTGGAAACAGTGCTGTTGAAAACTGAAATAAGTGGAAAGAGAAGAGCCACCAGTTTGCGTACTTTTGCGTTGTGTACGGAGTAGACGATGGTGTATATTTGGTACCTGGATGCCCGTTGGGCTGCTTGCCAGGGCCAGGAACAAGATCAAGCAACGAAAGAGGGACGGGGGGGAGGGGGTAGCGTATGGGGTGCCAAGAAGGAAACGAGAGCGCGTATATATGTGTCTTAAGCAGAATAGACAGGAGAGACAATGTTTAAGCGGTCATAGATATTAGGACCTGGTAAGATTCCTTCGTCTCGAGTGCTGAGGCCATTCCCTGGCAAAATGGTGCCCTATAATAGGTTCGCCTATGACTGACCTGCACTGAGAGTGTGATATATGCTGGGTTCAAAAGGCAAGTACTCAGAGGGCAACAAGTACCGTTGCCGATACGTTTGTTTGCAACGGCCATTCTCGGTACTAGGACAGAACGGGCATCTTGTCGTCACACCCCGGGGGGAACGGGAAGACTTGGCTATGGTGGGATCGGAGCCTAGATAAAGTTAGGGTTCCCACTCTGGCGTCTCGACCCTTCACCGTTTTCGTATGATGACGTTACAGCTTGCTTCCAGGACAAAGAGATGAACACAGTTTTTTGTTTTAAAGAAAGCTTGCACAGTGGAAGAGACAGCAATTGACGTTGAGGTCGACTTGGCAGGTTTTGGTGTACTGCGCAATTTGGCAGCCTCGCTGGCGCGACTGTCTAGGATATGGTCTTGTTCCTCATAGACAGCCCTCTATCCTCCTTATGCTTCTATCTAGCCTTAACTGTCAAAAGAGGACGAGGCTTCGAGTAATCAAGGAGGGAACTCACGGCGAAGTCGATGGCGCAAAGGAGTGGAAGATATTACCCATAAAGCTTTATGGTAGCCGAATTAAGTGTATCGAGAACCCCCATCTTAGAACCGCTAATATCCATACACCTTGCTCGAGAACTCGACCAAAGCGTGGTCCTTCTGGGAAGCGCAATCTCCCTTTCTAGGATTTTGTCTGTGCAGCCCAACTCTATTTGCAAGCGAATAGCTCCGAAATGGAATGCAATGGGTTTGCCCACCATCAACAAATAATGCATTAAAAAACGGTGACAAAGAACTCACTAATGAGACGATCTGTTGAAACGGTGCAAAACAAGTAGAGAAAGCAACAAATAGCAGTTACACGAAAGAAATATCATAAAACGAGTGGATTTGTATTCAGTAAAGAAAGCATGACAAAATGGTTGGCTTTCAATGCTGGTGTAATAACATGGGCACGAAAAGGGCCCAGGACTTTCGGAGCAGTAAAGAGGGCAGCCGAGCGTGCCATTGTGACTCGCTTAGGGGAGAGAAAGAGAAAGCGAGGAAAAAGCCCAACAGGTGGAAGGTGTGAAGTGAACAATACGGAAAAGAAAACTCAAAAGAAAGTCGACGACAAAACAGTAGCCACATTGGGTACTGCCACGGCCTCAAGTACAACCAGGCCCCACACTGTTCAAAAAAACTGGTCGACAGCGAAGGGGGTGAGGTGTGGGTGGGTTAATGGGCATGAAGGTTGGGGCAGCCACGGCGATCGGAAACCGGGGTTCTAATGTCGACAACAGTGATGCCATTAACAACGAGAGGCGGCGAGAACTCCAACAAGGTTTATGTATGCATTTGTGTGAACAGCCCTTGGCGAGGGCAGAGGCAAGCCTCGCATCCTGTTTGCATGACGTAGAAACCTGTCCCTTGTTCATCCTTCAACTTGGTGTCCTTGTGATGTGGATGCGGTGTGCTTCGTATACGTGCAACCACAGTATGCTTCAAGCAACTTTGAGGCAAGATGTAAGGCTGCTACCCAACTGAAAATATTTCTTCGATTCGGACGAATAGATAAAGTGGAAGTAAGGAAAGAGAAGCATGCACTTAAGAGGATAAATGGTTTGGGTGCGAACAAGGACGAGACGAGGATGAGGGAATGGAAACACTAACCATGACAGGGTTCAGGGGTTCAGGGGCACTTAGGTCGAAAATCAGAGAAGGCACGGCAAGAAAATTAAGGCAATGGAACATTGCAGGAGAGCAAAACACACAAAAAATTTGACAAAAAGGAAAAGACAAATAAAAATAAAGCCAATACATCACGATCTTGAGCAAAATTAACCGTAAACTAGCAAGGAGCGCCCTAAGGGGGTCGAAGTGCTTGAACCCACTGGGTGCATGACTTCGAAGAGGACGGATAAAGTCATAGAGTGTAATAAGCAACAGAGCATCAAGAAAGCCGTCGATTGTGTTTGTGCTGTGTATCGACCAAAGAGGCTGAGAGGATGCAATTGCATATCAAAGCATCAGACGCCGAAGGCTGCCGGAAGGGAGGGTGGTAGGGGTGACTGCCGACAAGGGTATGTCACTGGAAAGGACAACTCAGGGTGCATTTCTGTTGTAGCCAGTCGGACAATTCAGAAAACCAGGAACCGGGGTCCACATTCATCTGCGAACAGACTCGTACGGTTCGGCTTGCGTATGCATGTCCAGTACGACATACATACGGAGTACAGATGGGATTTGAAGCAGAAGGGGGTCAGTCCAGGCGTCGAAAGTGGCGCTGCGGGATGAAGCAAAACGGGCACGCCGCAAAAACGGGTAACATAGACAGGTAGGCAAAAAAACGAGAGATCCACGATGTGCGGAGTGATACGTCGCAACATTAAAGGATAAAGGCAATGGTGCAACCGCTCCGAATGAAGACGAAGCAAGACGAGACGATGTCGAGAACGCCGACACTGGAAAACGATGCAGACCGGATATTGCCAGAACTTCCCAAACAGAGATGCATAAAGAACAGCAAGTCGGCAAAAGCAGCATGCGAAATAGATTCGATCTTTGTGAAAAGGCATGCAGGGGCGGGAAGGGGAAGATTTTCATTGCCACATATGCATTGCTGGTTCAGCTCAGTGTGAAACCGATTTGCCGAATGCCTGGATACTGGAGATACCAAGAAACCGAGATATGTGCTAGCACGGGGCCGCGACTCGAGAAACAGAAAGAGGCCTGAGAAGGCCTGCGAGACTCGCATCTGCATTCGCACGGCCGCTTTTGGCACGGTCGCCGTTAAACGGATGATCTGTTCTTTCTTGGGTGGTTTTGCCTCTTTTCGCTGGGTTTGTTTTGTTGCCTTTTGAGTGTACGCTGCTTGAGATGGGGTTGACTCCATGTGCCATGCCTGGACCAGGCCTCCCCTTTCGTGTCAGCCAGAACCATACTTGATCTTGTTGTGGCTGGCAGCCCGATTCGTCAAGTAAACAGAGGTCCTAGGACATTGTGAAATGAGTGGGAGAAACAAAGAGGGATGGAGATGTGGAGGTTTGGAAGCGACCTGGTCTGCGGAGAATAACGGTCCTCAAGTAAGATACGACGTCCGATGTTCGTTTTAGGAAACAGCTCGAAGAATAAAGAAGGAAAGAGGCATGGACCTTTCTCCATTTAGCGAGGGAAGGAGAGAAGCTGGCCCGTCATATGCCGTTTCCCTAACTGTTGTGGGCCTTCATGTAAGTCTCATGTAATGTAAGGCAAGAAGCTCCAGCCACTGATGCTCGCACCGCTCCCTGGTTGAAACCAAGAAGGCAATTAAGGGAGGCGTGCTTGGGCCACGTGAGCGCTGTGTCGTTGGCCTGTCCGATTTGAGATTTACGTGGCTGCTCCTTCTCTTCTAGGCGAACGAACATGAACGACAAGAGGCACATACATTCCCTGTCGCATTTGTAGTAGAAGTCGCGATGAGGAATGCTGCTATCGCGCCTTCCTCAATCGAGTCGTTCTTGCCACTGTCAAACTTATTCCTCGACACGCGTCACTTTTCTCTTTCATTAACACCCCCATCGATCTTTCCTTCCTTCTCGGCCCATCCGGCTCCCGGCAGGTTCTGTCTTTGCATCTGCCTCTTTTGGCAACTTTCTGATACCCAAACTTGCCTGCCATGGGTGGTTCCCCTTGTCGTGAGCATGTTCGCCGGCATCCTCCTTCCGTCTGCTGTTCTTCGTACGACGTCTAATTTATTCCATTTGTCGTTTTCGTTCTTGCCTCCCGTTACCTTGCTGCCCATCCTAAATGACATGGCAGACTGGACAACCTGTTGTCAAATCCCTGTTCGTAGTTCGCCTTACACTCCGCCTCATTTTGCTTCCTCATTTCATACCCGACGCCGTTAATGCCTGCATACGATCGCAATCCACGCATCTATTGCCTGCACCGCCTGAAACACCCCTGCCAGCGTATGATTTGTATTTGCGTTGACTGTTCTGTTTATGACTTACAAGGAACTGATTCCCCTGACCAGCCCAATCAATGTTGTTTCCCGTTCGCCTCGATTGTCGCCTCTATGCGTCGCCCTCAATCCATGCCACACATGCGCCTACTACCGATCGTGGGCCTGGCCTCTGCCTAATTTGGATGTGAATGTGAGAAGAATCTAGCACCCGCAACGGGCCCGGCGCACCCTTGTTTGTTCCAGCCTCAAACCCCCCAGCCCCAGTGCAGAAGGCATGTGTTGGAAAGGAAGAATAACGCTGGACCGGGAGAAGAGTTCATCGAAGCCACGCTAGGCAGTACGTAAGTTTATCTGCCAAGCATGACCCTAAATCTTCGTTGGTACGATACACCACTCTCAATCGGGCCAGCAAAGTAGGAAATGCTTGCTCAAGGACGCAGATGTGTATTTCAGGAAGCCACAGGGCGACCACCGCTAGCTTCAGGTGGTTAGGCACAGAAATTACGCCGCCTTCATCGCGTTTCAACCGTCTTCACACCAAAAAGGTGATCAACAAGGGTTACGAAAGAAATGATGTGCAACTCAAATCATGGCATGTCTAGCCAGGCCACAATGCATTGAACTCTGGCACATTATGGGCAACAGGCTGCGGGCGTCCGACATGGCAGAAAGAACAGGAAGATAGGAGCCGGGTGCCGACACATCACAGAGGCGATTCCGTATGCGTCCTGCACAGAACAGTTGTCATTTACCTTGCCCTTCCCAGGTGGTGTGCGATGCAACACGGTGAGTAAGATGAACGTTGTGAACTGCTTCGAGGCGCTTGCTGATCGAACAGGGCCCGCCAGCCGAGCCAGATGTCTGTGCGTCACCTGACCCCAGCACTTTTAGGCGTTGTTTCTTGCGCCAGGGGCTCATGCCATGGTACTCGCGCTTCCGTAAGATTTTCTGCGGCTGCCTTATTCTCAATCCCACATCACACAAGGCGTGTATGACAAAACGACTTTGTCCAGTCATCGGTTAACATGCTGGTAGTTCTTTCGGCTGCGGGGCTGAACCAGACATCCATCGACTGACAATACGCATGCCGGGCCTGAAAGAGGCACGACGAACGACAGACAACGAACAACCAAGAAATGCGGAAACCCGTTAAGGAACCAAAAGGCTGTGATGTTCGGGAGCAATGCCTACTAAAACACATGTTGCAGGAAAAGAGTAACATGAGAAAAACAATTCCATTAATCCGCCTGGTTGAACCATCAGGTCATCCATCCCCCATGCCAACCAAAACAGCAGGCCAAACCTAGCCGAACCAACACTCGACCGAATGGAAATTTTGGTTCGCCAGTGGTCAATTGGTTCCGCCTAGAGTTTGTTTACCTGGCTTTCCGTGTTGGTGTCCTTTGAATCAACCCCGCGACAGGGAGATCCGGCACTGTGGTTGAGCACGCAAGGACGCCGGAAAAAAAAAATGTTTGGTTGGAAAGTCACGAAACAATGGTGATTGGAGAGGCCGGGTCAGACGGTCAACACATTATTCCCCTGTCGTCACTTACACGCATATTGTCAGACTTTTGGTCCCTCCCTACGACTCCTCCAGTTCAACCCAGCAAATGCGAGATATAGATGAGGGCAAACTAGCGGTCTGGTACGAGGTACAGTGGACCGGCCTTCTCTCTCAAATAACGGAAACATTCGCAGGAGCAATATTTACCTCCACGTCCTCGATACTCTCCGGCCGGCTCTCATCAGCCGTCCTCTTTGGGTACAATCTGAAGCCGACCGCCATATTGCTCGACCGCTCATTTACACCTTAGCTATATGTTGTATGTCCTGGCAAAATTGGCGTGTCGTCCTTACACCCTCTTCTTGAGGCGGTCTGGTTTAGCGGTGACACCTGTCATTCTGCCAGCAGCTTTGCCAGCCAGCCCTGGTTGTGGCCCATAGCTGACCACGCCTTCGACTTTGTGCGCTCTCCTTCTCGCCCCATGAACCATCATCATCCTCGTCGAACGACAGTTAGCCTGTCTCGGAGTCCTCCGTACCTTGTTCTGTCCCAACTCGGCATTACTCTGCGCTTTTTAATGCGAGTGATTTGGCAAGTGTCCAGATCAAAACCCCCCTCTTTTCTTGGAATAAATCCCTAGCGGTGCAACCCCATTTGTTGAAGAAACTCACATGTCTCCAAACCCTCTGCATTGACGACGCCACCGCCTAATGGATGTTGCAAGCGGCCCCTCCTTCAGAACACGTCTATCTGGACTTTGTGTTGGCAGTTGCTTCTCTGGCTTGCCCAGCACTTACTATGGCCGAACGACAAAAAGGAATGGTGAGCCGTTCACAACACCTCTGTGAACATGAGCATACGATCACGGGAAATTCCTGTGGGCCTCGGGTGGCCTGTATGGGAATACACGGGCTTGTTCAAGTTGTCATTACTGTGTGACAGCCCGAGACACAACAAGCTGAAGCCAAGAGGGCCGCCAGTGGCCACATGTGAGGGTATCACAATGTCCTCCCCAACGGCATAAGCCAAGAATCGAGGTGAGGTTTGTGGAACAAATCTAGACCATGCAGCTCCTCCCGTTACTTCTGCGTTTGCCATCTTCTCCTCCCCCCAAAAATAACGAGCGATACTGTCTAGCTTGTGTCAACATGACAGTTGGGCAAACTCACCATGACCCTCGAGTCAGTGAGAAATCCGGGATTGGGCGATAAAGTATTATTACTCGGAAAATTTACAAAACCTTGGTCATCACCGACAGAAATTCAGGTCAAGATACAAGCAAGGCAGTGCACGATTCATGACCGCGTTGGTTCCCCGTCTGTGCCTGACGAGGCAAAAGTTGACTGCCTCTCAGGTACCGACATGACGCTTTCGTTCCCCACATTTAGGTCACTTGAGCGGCAGCACATGTATGTATTTATGTATTTCAATCCGCGAACAGGCACACCTGCACTTAGGAGCTAATGCGGGCCTAATTGATAGGACACAACGCAGGTGTCCACTGAGCACCGTCTAAGCGCCCTTCATGATCCAATTGTTGTTTTCTTGGGTGTTTTTGTCTCATTTTCATTTTGTCTTCTATCTACGTCTTTTCACTTCTAACACCACTTACGTGTTTGGTGGTCTCTCCCCGTCGGGCTTCGAGCCATCTAGCCAACCAACGTCGGGCATCAGAGGTTGCATCGGTTGATTGAAACGGGGCTTGATAAATATTGAGTTGGATTTTGTTGAAAGCTACAGGTACAGAGCGGAACAAAATGTCAGCTGTACTTATGGAAGTATGTCGTTATTTACATTGTTTTAAGGTACGGAGACAGTGTACATTGAAACCGAGAAAACGGGACCGAACAAGGTGAAGCAGCAATGAGGAGGTCCTAAGAAAGCTAGCCAGCTCGTAAAACCGCACGTTTGGCTATAATGAGGTTACGAAGTTTCAAAAAGAGACTGCTACAAGCTAGAGGAAACGTGTATTTGGGGGTTTTATTTTATCCGCTCGGAAAGGGAATATGAGACAGCTGATAACACATGACAGTTCACGGAAAGGAAGTAAGAGGGCGAGACGATAGTACTACTGTCGGGTAAAGCCAGGTAATGTACTCCGTCTGAAAGGAAAGAAACGAGAAACAGTGAAGATGGGACGATTGATACGGGTTCGGTTGCAACCTCGCCTGTTTCTGTTTTTAGAATAACCCGCCGGGAGCCGATACTTTAACCTTGTCCTCGACCAGATGGCAAGCAATCCTACTATGCCTTTTATTGCTTTCTTACAAGGCGACTGCTATTCATTTTGCTCTGATTTCCTATCCTGGGACTTGTTTATATAAAACAAGCTGAAAATTGTGGAGACAGGCATATATACGATGAAGCAAACATTAAATAAATGAGGCGACCGTGAGAACAAAAGCAGCATCAAGGCACTTATCTCTACCAGACGTCCGTTGTCTCCCAGTTGTCTCAACAAAGAGAAATAAGTATGACAAGAAAACCACCCGCGAGAATTTAAATGGAAGATACTCTCCAGCTGTCGTTGGCACTTTTTTTTTTATTTGTCTATTTCATTCACGGCTCGGAAGTCCTTTATACGACCGCTTGGATGCTTCCCGTTGCCGGATGATACTGTAGCAGTCTGCAATGTCTTGAGTAGACGAATCACGGCGCAAAGAATGGCCAAGAAAATGAACACAAACGCAGGCGACCAGTAGGGACAGTGAGCGAGGGATTTACAACTCTATCATGGGCCGTCCGCGGGCAGGAAATGGGCGATGCAGGAGATGTCCGCGAGATGCAATAAAGTTAAAATAAGAAAGTTGCCATGGAATGCCGGATTTTAGCCTCTCTTTGCCGGCATCCTCCGTTGACATGCACAGCCTGACAAACACGATAGGGCTTGTTTCTATTTCTATGCACTTTTCGGGACGTCCCTTGTGTGATTTTCTTTTCTACTTTCGTTTGTTCTCTTTTGCATACTCGGGTCAACGGAAAAATCCTTTCCATTCGACCTGGACGGATGACGAAAAATATGCACATGTAGCTTTGAAGTGCTTGCATGCTTCTTCTATTCAGTCTGCTTATGCTCCCCCTAAGATAATCTAAGAGATAAACAGAGCCAGGCTTTGCGAGAAGTTTGGGTTTCCCTTTTTTTTGTAGTTAAGGAGCATACAGTGAGTGTGACTAAGAATTTATAGGACACAAGTGTATCCATTGTAGTAAGGCTCCAAGACATGTGAGGTTTTGAATACATATGAACAAAAAAAAGCATTAAATCATTTGATTGTTGGTGACACCGGTTCTCTGCATAAAATACTCTGATAAATGGACAGAAGCACAAGATATCCATACGACGGTCCGAAAAGTCCTCTGCATTATTTGTTTACATCTAGCTTTTATCGGCGGCATCACCAAGTTCACTGATCCTAGTTCTGATCACTGCTTCTTTCATTCTGCCAGCACATGTAGTCATCGGTCAAAACAAGGAGCAGGGTTGTCAGTTCGCGGTTGTGCCCTCTTTTTCGCATTCACGTTCTTCGTGTTTGATGGTGCTTGGGAAGGACCCGTTTTGTACAAATGTCGTATTCAAAGACGTGAAAGTCGATACAGGGCCGCACAAAATCGACCTCCTCTTATCGATCTGAGATACGACCTCGCCGAGGTACTGTTCCCGCAAGGTGAACATTTTTCTTCTCCACCTAAGTACACGGAAGCAAAACATAAAGCTACCACAGCACATGTGGTGTACCAACGGCGTTGGCTTCAAAACAAAGGGTGGGGGTCACCTTCATTCTTTAGCTCTCGTGCGTGTATATCAGCCCAACATCTCTGCCAGTCCGGAAGCCATCACGACGTAGTTGTTTGTAGCTAACCGCTCCCGCCTCCGTCTCCGTCTCCATCTGCGTCTCCGTTTCTGCAATGCAAATCACTTGTCTTTCCGCCCGAACTTTGTCGAGGTGAATTGCTCATATCTAATCTATCATCTCTCACATTCAACCATGAAGTGATGCCCCTCGGCATATACTTTACTCCACGTGGCTTGCATAGCCCAAACTCTCCTTCCCGAAGCACATCATGCGCGCCGCTGTGCTTGACCAGACTTGTCTGGGAAGAAAGAAAAACAAAAGAAAAACAAAAACAAAAGAAAAAGAAAGAAAAGTAAAACGAAAGGAAAAAGGCAAAAGAAGCAAACATAAAATATAAAACTGACTCCACCACGAGCTTAAAGAACAATACAAACTGTGGATGCTGTACCACTCGGGCACAGCTCCCCTCGCCTTACGATATACGGCGCGCAATCCGCCGATTGTTGAGGAAGATACAAGTTAGCGACGGGAGCACTGCCGTAATCTGTGTCACGTCAGCCAGAACGTCCAAAAGAACCATGCAATATGCAATACGACATAGTCCACTTCAGCATTCGTTCAAGGTTGGAGTGGACACACGTTTTGATTGTACATCTTGCATCGGCAGGCGGAAGCCTTCGTTTATATTAACTGGAGTCTTTCTCTCGTATTTCTTTTCAACTAGAGTTCAGTCCGCCCGAGGGGGTTCGTTTGCGCAGATCCTTTCCCAGACCAGTGTGCGTATCCCACTTGCGACCCACGCGCTGATTTGTCCGAGGAACAGCTCATTCACACCTAGTACGAAAGAAGCAGAGTTGCATCAACCTTGTGTAACCACAGCATCGAGACACTGGAGACACACATACCACATACGCAACGACGTTTCTCGGCCACCCCTCCTACCCCCGTCTCACCTAGGTTTTGTTGTATTGCCTCTACGTGTTTACGTTCACAGCCCTCATCTTTGTCCCCCAGCCCATACCCACTTACCCACTTGTGCAAACGCTCTTCATTTTTTCTAACGCATGTCTTGGACAAGGCGGACCGTGCTCAGTCTGTTATGCCACCGTATGTTCCTCCTGACCTCTCAATCCCCCTCCCTCTTCCTCCCGTCCTCCCTGTTTCTCCATTCTCTGATGCAACACACCACCCGGCTAGCCACGATGTCGTGCATCTGCCAGAAAGCGGGAAATGCCTTTTTCGGGGGCTTTCTTTTCTTGCGTAGCTCCCTTTTTTTGCTCCTCTTTTCTGTATTTCTTCATGAATTTCTAAACTTCTTTGTACTCCTAGGACTGTAAACCCGGCAACTCCGTAACTACCGGAGAGACGTTTGCACGGCTCGGCACTCGAACAAATCCATTGTCGTCCCTAGTTAGTGTAACTCTTTTCGTCTGTCGCCGCTTTGTCCTCTACCTTCCCATTGACTTCACCTCGTCCTTGTACAGCCACCCGGACCACGTCACCTCATCCAGTTCCCCGATCCCGTACGACATGGACCCTCTGGAACAAAAGGAGAACCCTGTTCGTTCATCACTCGATCTTTTCCTAGTACGTTTGCCTGTAGGACAGAATGTGGGACGGCAGAACTGGCTTTCCGTTCTTGAGTTCTCAGCGTTTGAACCAATAATAAATGTGGGGGAAAAAAATAACTTCTATACAGGATCTTGATTCAATAGGGTCAAAATAAAGCGTCAGTAATGCACCGGTTTTTTAAGGTTTTTTTTTAAACATTTTTTATTGTCACAAAAATTCTATTAAGAAAATGGAAGTGGAATAAGTGCTATTTTACTTGCTATGGATGATATTGACCAAAACTCACGAAAATTCGCCAAGCCCCTAATATTGTTTAGTTTTTATAGAATATACCAAATATTTACAGAAGATAAAACACGCACAATTCCACCCATTTTGTCGGTATGTCGTGAAAATAAACAAATTACGTTGCAACTCGCAAGGCTGAGTGAGAATGGCAATTCCGTCTTAGTTGTAGTGCTGGGTTGTTCCTTCCCAACCAATCAATTGAGCCGACCCGCGTCCCCAGTTTTTATTCTGGTGCCTTCCACTTCCCCCTGACTACTCCATCCATAGTGGCGGTAGCGGCACATCGCCATCTGACGGCTCTGCATAGGCGACTTTTGACCTGAAGCTTCATCGCCATATTACAAACCAACACATTTCAAGTATCACGAGCCGACGTCTCAAGGCGGCCTATTGTCAACGCACCTGTCACAGGCTGCCGATTGGCCGTTTGCACCACTTCCTCCACATACACGTTACTCCTCCAGCCTCACCCCCAACACTCTTCAACATGGCCGACGTCCCGATGCTGGTCATCTCCGACACGGCGTCGTCGGAGCGCCGCATCACACCCAGCTGGACCATTTCGACGCTCAAGGCGAAGCTCGAGCACATTACGGGTGTTCCGCCGTCGGCACAGACGCTGTTTCTGGCACCGGCCGCCGTGCCGGGCGCCACTTCGTCTGCGGGCCAAGCCCAAAGGACGCCCATTTGGGCACCGGACGAGGATGCCACGCAGCTGGCCCAGTTCGCCCTGAGCCCCTATGCCGAGCTGCACGTCGTGGACACGCGCCCACCGGGCCAGCGGCCCAACTACACCGACACGTCGACCGTGGAAAAGTACGTGCTGCCGGCCGACGCCTATGCCGCCAAGTCGGACAGCGTGCTGGCCTGGAAAAAGGCCCAGAAACTCGGTCGCTTCGACCCCCATGCGCCCGAGCACGCGCGCGCGCGCATCGCCGCATTTGCGGCTGAGGCCGAGGCGCGCGGCATTGCCGTGGGCCAGCGCTGCCGCGTGGGCGGCGACGACACACGGCGTGGCGTGGTGCAATACGTGGGCGAAGTGCCGGAGATTGGCGCGGCAGCGGCGGCGGCCATTGTGGCGAACCCGAGCGCAAGCGAGCAGGCCGCGCTGGGCGCCGCGGGCACGTGGGTGGGCGTGGAGCTGGACGAGCCCGTGGGCGGCAAGAACGACGGCAGCATTGGCGGAACGCGGTACTGGGGCGCGGAGCCGAAAGCGGATGCGCCGGTACAGAAGAAGGGCGTGTTTGTGCGGCCGGAGCGTGTGGAGGTGGGCAGCGAGTTTGGCCCGCTGGACGACCTGGAAGACATGGAAGAGATTTAGATGGGATACAGGAGGAGATTGGGGTGTTGGTGGGGACGTCTACGATGTACATGCTTCCGGCGGCGCCGGGTGTTGATGTCTGTCTCATCACCAGAGCATCAACTATTCATGATACCATTTCCCCTTTGCTGGGAAACCCGAAGGATCGATCGCAATAGGCGCTGTTTATGCAGAAATCAAACAAAACTACAGACATCCGGCTGACCAGCACACTGCAGTATCGCTTGTAGATGGTAGAGATGTCAAAGGGGTTGAAGTTCGGTCAACAACAGCACGATCGTATTCACGTTCTGGCCCTGCCTGTCGGAGAAAAGGAAAAACAGAACGCTCATCAGGGTATATCATGGCAAATCAGACAGGACGTTGCCTGTAAACATTGATCATCAACGCTGCATAGCGTCTTTCGTATTGCGACCCTCGTTGTATTGGTAGTTGTTGACAACGCAAACATTTTGAGTCGAAAGGCAAGAAATGCAAGGCTGGGGCCAGAACAGAGTGATCTCTGACGGCGGCGCATTATTTCGGATGTTCAGAACCTTATATGTGGATGAGGGCGTAGAGACGAGAGGGTCGAGACGTCCGATCGGCAACGATAGAATGCGTGGTAGGCGGCGATGGAACAGAAACAAGATATGGAAGCAGTCTTGGCCTGAAGTATTCAGCTCTCCTCTTCTTTTACCACTGCTACGACGCTCTGATGGACATCACTCGACACCACCAAAGACCGGGCCTATCCGGTGCAGGGATTTGATGTACCATGCTTCCAGAACCTGGTCGACCTCTTTTCTGCAAATCCAGCCGTCATCGTCGCCCAACGCTGGGCATGTCAAACACTAATGTTTTATGCACGCAAAGCGGCAGTCAAGGCGTCTATTCGGTTGTTGGCTATCAGAATGGTAAGAAGAAAAAGGCGGCGGGAAAAGAGGAAACACGGCACACGACTGATAGAGTCGTAGACAAAGGAGGCGTTCCAGGTTTTGGGCTTCAAGTTCTGCTCCCTTTTGTTGGTACTTTCGGAGTCTATCGTCCTTGCCGCTCCCCGCCTCCGCATACTTTTTGTTGAATTTGAATACCGTCTTGGAATAGATTCGACTGGAAATACTCCGATTATGGAGCTTGTTTCTCGCGACTGGTACATCACCCTTACGGGCCCCCTCCCCAGACTGAGATGCTTGTCTTTTTCTTTGCCGCCCAGTACGTGACAAGACAAGCTTGTCACCCATGCTCCTCGGTCTGTCTCAAGTTAGTCCCTCTAGATATCGTCTGCTTTCTCGTTTCTTCTCGAAATCTGGTGTACGACTTGGCTGCCCTCCTTGCTGTCTTCTCATCAATCTGCTTTCCCATTTGGGGGGCCTTGTTTGGATGACTACACCCCCGGAAGTTTAGCATCTGAAACCGTGCACATCACGAAGCCCACCCCTCCTTTGTCTCTTCTTTTCTGCATTCTTTGCCCCCTCCCAGTGGCGATCATCTAGGCGGCTCGGGGAAAAAGGGGAAAGAAAAGGGAAAGAAAAGCACACAAATTCCTCCCAAGCACGGAAGCCCGGCAAAACGAGGCATTGAAGCGATAAGCGGCATGAAAACTGCATTCTGTGTATTGAATCGAGCAACTCTGGTTTCTCATCACCTTTTACCACCTCTGGTTAATCCCTGTCTGATCAATGCAGTTTCCTAGGCTGTGTGACACCCTACGATGACGACGACAGAGACAGAGATTCGTGAATTGCCTGTTTCAACACCTTTTCTGTGCAGAATCACAAGCCCCTGTAATTTTTATTTTATTTTATGTTTTTCCTTTTTTATTTATTTTATCTCTCGCCTCTTTTCGTCCCCGTCCGTTTACGGCGTCTTCTCGCGGAGCACCTGTAGCGTAGAGTGCCTTCACCCCTGCTGTCTTTCCCAAGCAACCTTATCCATGTCCGTGATGAGAGTTTCTCAGATCCGTGATACCAGGAGCAGCGCTAATACACTTGGTTACACACAAATCCATGCAGCCTACACACAAACATGTTTGTTTTGCCAAGGTAATTCCCCGGCACTCGTCCTTGGACGAGGTCTGCACGCCGTATTTCTTTGCGAGATACAACAGACTCTGAACGACGACAGACTCACGAGAATCGAATGCACTCCCCACGGAAGATCCAGGGCAGAACATCCCACAAGACGACTCGTCGGCAGTCTGATCGGACGCTCGCTCGTGTAATTGCTCGACAAATAGGACATATCTTCAATTACGAGGCGCGACATGACACTGAGTGAGCGCACGCGACACACCAACCAAACGATCAGCGGGTTGGCTGATGGGTAGCTGGCTGGTCTTTTGCTGCAAGGAGCGGAGAGAAACGTAAGTACAGGAAACGAAATGCCCCGACGCTTCATCTCTCGCTCTCGTCTTTCGATTTCGCTGCTGACGTTTGTCGCACAACGGATGTTCCCAGTGCCGGGGCGACCAGGCCAAGCAAGGCTAGGTCGGGGCGCTGCGGAATCGTGGAAGCATCGGCTGGAACCAAAACCGACACACGTAGTCTGTCAAGTCCCTTGTGTGGGTGTGGTGGTGGAAACCAAACGGAACGAGCGGAAGTCAATGTCAGCCTTTTTGTGTGGTGCAACAAATGAGAGACAAAGCGTAAGAAGCTGTAATTAGTGCTTCGAGCGCCCAGGGCCAGCGCAGCCGGTAGGGGCTGTGCTGGAACTATGAGGAATCCCCTAATACTAAGTAAATATTTCCAAATACACAGCGGGTTTGCCGCACTGGCCGTTGTTAATTTGGCCGCTCCCGCAACCTACTACTGCCTTATCGATAAGCGAGTGCTTTGCATGCACTGTAAATTGACGCCGACAGTGGCTCGTATGACGACGTACAGTTGGGTGTGTTTGGAATCTTAGGGGGCGCAGCTGGGCGCTCAGAATTGTGGCCTTTCGATTGGCTCCTTGGCGCTTTCTTGTCTTGGAAGTGGAGCCTGGGTTGGGGGTCCTTCCCCCAGAGCGTAAAATCAACGACGAAGCGGATTTCTGGCTCATGTCACCCGCTTTAACAAAGCAGAGGCGCTAAAACAGCGCAACGTCTCAGACGGCGTGTCGCAGATCGCCCAAACCCAGACTTTCGTCTTTTCTTTTCTGTTGTCTTTTTTGCTTCTTGTTGCGTTTGCCTGTGCTTGTAGGGCGCTCCTTGGCTGCCATCATCTGTAAAACTGTCTCAAAGAAATCTTCTAGTCGTTAGCTGGTGGCGGCAAGACCGTTGGCTTTTGGCCCCGTTGGCGTGGTCGTTCCTGCCCTTCGGTGTTCTCCGCTACGAAATCGATACGACGTAGAGGTGAGAAGAGATAGCGGCGCATCCATTGTACTTTCCTTGTTTGTCCTGAGTGCGGAGAAGGAGACAAAAGTGCGCGCGTGTGGACAACGTCTGCTCCACAACCCCCGTTGTGCCGCTCTTTCCTTTCTTTGTCAGGTCCGCCGCACTTGCCTCGTCCCCTCTTGCCCTCGTCTATATCGTCATATCGTCGACCTCGGACCTCTTTTCTGGCTTCTTCCCTCTCCCAAACCAAGTCCACATAAATCCTGCGCATCGTTGCCGACACCACGATCGTCCGTCCTTCTCGTGCTGCTACCGACTCTTGCAACCCCCCTGGTCGGCCCTGGCACTTCCACGCTTGGCGCCCTGCCTGCTTGTGCTTTGTGCATACTTTGTGGAGGACGATCAAGGGACTCAACCCAAGAAACTCGGATAAGCACAAAACACCCAACCACTCAACCAACTCAACCACAGACTCACAGGAGCAGAGAAGGCACCGGCCACCAATGTTCTGTCATCGGCACTGGGCTATGTTACAAACCCGGTGCCTCAACTGCGCGCATCTGTCCGTCCTCTCCTTCCCTTCGCCTCATCTGCTGTCTTTCATTGCCTCATCCAGTCCCTCTTCCCCGTCTTAAGCAATTGATTCCACCCTCGATTCCAACCCGTCGTGTGCTCTGCCCCCTTGGCTGGTGCTGTCCCCGCACACTCTTCTTGTCCTTTTTCTCAGTTTTCTCAAATCACTGTACTTCTCCCGCTCCGTTCCATTATTTGTGGTTTCTCTTTTCTTTCCTTATAAGCTCGTCAAACATCTCATCCACATCTCATCCCGCCTCCTCCCTTCCCTTTCGTTTTATAAACACAAACATCTACAACGTAAACTCGACATAGTTCGACATAGTTCGACATCCCGACGACGTCTTGACATCTCGCCATCTCAACATATCAACATCTCATCAACCTCAAAAGACAGACATCTATCCTTGACACCCGCCTACATCTGCTCACGCGATCGAGAGGCTCCCGGTCGCAGACTCGCTCTCTCTACTCCAGCAGCGACGTCGACCGTCGTTAGCGCGGACATCCTCAACTCTCTCTCTCTCACACACTAGCCGGCATGAGAGGCACATCGTCAAAAATGCCCTCCTGGAAATGGTTGCTGACAGCAACCTCGGCCACGATCTCGGCCGTGGCCGCCGACATCAACTCTTCCTCTGACGCCACCATCTTCTCCATGGACAGCGTGCCCGAATGGCAAGAGTCCTCAGCCATGTCCCTTCAGGTGTCTGACCCAGACGCCGATATCCTGCCAATATCATTTACAGTTGTGCCATTAACTGCCGTCTTGGGCCTGAACCAGTCACAGGAGACACGAAGTGTAAGTTGACCGCAACAATGACAAACGCTACCTACCGACTCATGCACCGGGTACGGTGCGTCACATAACTCTCATACTAACAACAAATATATCTAGTCTGTGAATATCAGAGGCGACCTGATTGAGGCGACAGAATCCAACTATGCCAACATCTCAGGGTCGAACCAAATTGCTTACCTCAACTGTGACAACACGACAAACTCATTTATCGACGCTGACCGCATATTCAACGCCCTCATGGGCAACCTGCCTGCCGCCATCCTGCTTTACAGCCAGGTCGGAAACTGCTGTGGCCTTACCGGTTCGAACCTGGCTTACCAGACCATTTTCACCATGGTGGACATGGGAGAGGCCGCCCAGGCCCTCAACATCACGAACAACGGCGACGGTGTGGCCCAGGCTGTTATCAGCGGCAACGTCACATCCACCGATGGTGGAGGAGGTGGTGGCAGCGGCAGCAACTCTGCCGTCGCCATGAGCATCCTGTATAGTATTACGGGCCTCATCACCCTGCTATTCCTCGTCATCATTGCCACCGGCGCCATCCGCGCCCACCGCAACCCCGAGCGCTACGGTCCGCGCAGTGGATACGGCGGACGCCCGCGCCAGAGTCGCGCCAAGGGCCTGGCTCGTGCGATGCTTGAGACCCTGCCGATTGTGAAGTTTGGCGATGATACGCCCGCTAAGCCTGATCCGAGCATCGAGCTCGAAAGCGCGCCCGAATCCGTCCACAGCCGCAACCCCAACGATGTTCAGGCCCATCACCTCTCCACGATCCCCGAAGACGAAGTATCACAGCCTAGGACCACGGGCGTGCTCGGATCCGCGCCTGGCGTGAACGATGGGGCCGGCTCGTCTGCCGGCGTCAGCGCTGCCGCTGGTACTGCGAACGCCGCCACTGCCACCAAGGACGTTGGCAAGGCTGCTGAGGGCGAGTATGGTGAACACCTTGGCTGCTCCATCTGCACTGAAGATTTTGAGGTCGGCGAAGACGTTCGTGTTCTGCCTTGCAACCACAAGTACCACCCTACCTGTGTCGACCCGTGGCTGATCAACGTGTCCGGCACGTGCCCACTCTGGTACGTTACTCGGCTTTATTTGTCTCCCCGCTCCCAAATTAAAACGCAGCCCACGTCCAAGTGTAACCTTTGTGGTGGACACCTTGTGGCTGCTGGTCTTACTTCTTTGGTACATGTATACTAACCCTCTTTTTTGTTTTTGTTTTTATAGTCGCCTGGATCTCCGTCCCAACGACGGCGAGACCGATGCTTCCACTGTTGACGGCGAGGCGCCCATGCCTCCGCCCTTGAATGCTGACGCCGGTGCTGCCGAGTCTCCCAACGATGCCACGGCTGCTGGCAATCGCCGCCGATCAACACGTATCTTTGACCTCCACCGCCTTCGCCATGCCACAGGCGAGGAGCGTATCGAGGCGCTCCGCCGCTTCCGCATAGAGAACCAAGCCGAGAACAGTGCCGATGGCAGCGCCGCGGCCACTTCCACTACAGGCAATGGCGACGAGGCCAACCGCGAGAGATTAGCGAAGCGTCTTCGCGACAAGTTCCGCATCCGGACACGGGCTCAGGAGCCGAGCGCTTCGAGCAGCAACTAATTCATAACGGCGACGACAAGCCACCACCACCACCCTTAACTCTTAATACATCTACCGTGTCTTCACAATCTCATATGCCATCTCGTTCATACGCATGCCCATATTCATTTATCCGACGACGCCCTATACCCATCACTTACTTTGTTGGTGTCCGTCGCAAGACTCCTCCTTCTCACCGTACCTCTAACTTCTTTTTTTCACCCTGT
This sequence comes from Sporothrix globosa, assembly GCA_001630435.1. Taxonomy (NCBI): domain Eukaryota; kingdom Fungi; phylum Ascomycota; class Sordariomycetes; order Ophiostomatales; family Ophiostomataceae; genus Sporothrix; species Sporothrix globosa. The sequence continues at coordinate 3,793,444 of LVYW01000002.1, forward strand.
TGCCTATTGTCTCTTTATAGACGGACTTGGAAACAGTTTAGCGGCGTTCGGGGTTACTTTTGCATTCTGCGCTCTGTTCTCTCGTGTTTTCTTCTGCGCCGGTTATAACCACGGTATATTGGGACGGTATACTCTTATTTGGGATTTATGTTGTTCTAAACGATGCAAATGCTATGATGCCCTTTTATTTTCGTGTCACTCCTCCCTATATAATATGCTATTAAAACATGCTTGAAGAACCCTTGGCGCAAAACTGGTTGACCATGGCATACCTACACCCCTTTGTTTACCAGCCTTTTGCCGCTTTCCTCGCTTACATAATGTAGAACGTGTGGGGATTATTAAAGAGCAGAGCGCTGGGAAGAACGGCCGGTTACAAGTTTCTGGATCAAGGCTTATTGTTCTAGACGTGTTCTTTCTGTGGCGGTTATTCTGAGAGGAAGTCGGGCCGCGAAGTAGAAAGGCGCGGGTCGCCGTTGCAGTAGCTGCTGGTAGGCTGGCCTTGTTCCAGACAATCGTCTCGAGAGGGGGGCGGCAGAAGGGTGGGGATGATGGGAAATAGTTGGGTTAAAATAGAGACGTTTATCGGTTACAAAACGAGTCAAGATCAATGCCACAATGTGCAATTCCAGAAATAGTTCAAAGTCGGGTCCGTATTGGCACTGTGCTTAATTGGGATTCTTTGTATACCGCCTCCCCTCTTATATATGTATGCTCTGAGTGATAAGACATGGCACGCAGTTCCATTCCCGCGAGATCGTCATAAGAATTACATACACAAAAGCACAAAATAAAGACACCCAAAAATGGATAGACACAACCTGAGGAAGGGAAAGAAGAACACCGGCCCAATGTTTTGGACCACAGGCAATGCAAATGATGATCCGTGGCTCGCTACCGCGCGCACGAAATAGAAAAGGAAAAAGCTGCCGCGCAATGAAATGCAAGAAAGACAAGACATAGTAAACTGCCGACGGTTTAGTACGGCAAAGCGTTAAGGTCCACCTCGGGTTCATCGCTGTTGTTGTCCTTGTTATGAGCACCTCCGCGATGCTTCCCACTGTTGCGGCCGAACCGTCCACCGCCGCCACCGCCCTCGCCCGATGCGGAACCGCCAATGCCGCCGCCGCCAATATCGGGGTCGACACGGTCCAGATCCGGTGGCCGACGGGGGTTGCTACCTCCACCCGCACCACCCATACCGCCGCGCTTCTTCTTGCGGCCACCACCGCTTGCAGCACTACCACCACGGGCTCCATTTTTGCCTCCGCGGTGGTTGCCATTGCCGTTACCATGGAAGTTGGCGCTGTCATCGGCCTTGCGCTTTCCGAGCACCGCGTTAGGGCCATTGTGACCGTGCTGGTGGCGGTTTCGGTCAGCTGCAGGTCCTGTCGGGATGGGTTTCGTAATGACCGGCCCGTTACCGCCCGCTAACAAGGCTGAATGGGCAGCAGCAGCTGGGTGGTCACGGTTGTTGTCGCTCCGTGTCGCCTCGGCGTGGCAGCTGGCATGGTAGACCCGCGACCCGATCCGGACGGCATCGATCCAGACCCACTCCTGCGCCTCATCGAGCCACTTCATCTCGAACTTTTCCTGACAGATGGGGCAGGTCTGGTTGGTGTTGGCACTGCCCGTAGGGACAGGGATCCATTGCAGCTTGGCACCTGCAGCACCGGCACCGCCACCAACAGCACTAGAGCCTGCTACCCGGCCACCACTGCCGCCGGCTGCACCGCTGCCGTTGGCCCCATGGTGGTCGACGCCGTCCGAGTCGATCGTCTCACGAGAGTGGATCCAGTCCGCCTGGTCGACGTACCAACTGCGGTGCTGCCCACGTTTCTCGGCTTCGACAATACGCTGGTGGACACGGAAGTGCCAGTCCATGTGAGCCGTCTTGGCTGCACGGCCAGCCTCGTCGGTACGGAATCTACGTCCGCACTGACTGCAAGGAGGTCCGAGATTTTCGTACATCAAAGGCAGAAGGTGAGGCCGGAATCTATATAGCGCGAAGGGTCGGTTAGTGGACATTCTGCACTCAATTACTGTAACGCCGAAAGTGGGCGAGGGCTTACTGTTTAAGAGACGAGGACTGGAACGAAATTTCGTTCTGAATCTCGCGTAACGGGTCACGGGGAGCAGCGACGGCGGTGCTCCGGATTGACGCAATGATATTGGCCAAACCCGGAACATTCAGGCCCGCTGGGGGTAGAGATGGGTGCGCCGGTGGTTGGAAAGGAGCGCCTTGAGCAGGTGTCTGCTGTTGGAGGATTCCAGCTTTTCTAAGCATGTCCATCAAAGCCAACGGGTTGGCCGTGTTGGTTGGAGCAGCTGGAGCAGGGGCAGGCGCGATTTGCTGCTGGGATAGCACACCTTGAAGCAGCTGTGCTAACTGCGGTGTACTTGGGGGTACGTATGGTGCCTGTGCCTGTGGCGGCGGTGGCGGCGGCTGTTGGTGCTGCTGCTGCTGTGGTTGAGACAGCTGCTGTTGCCGCGCAGCAAGGATCGCAGCAAGCGCACCCTTCCCAAGAAGGCCGTCGATTGACATACCGCCAGCAGGTGCCGGTTGTGGCGGAGGCGGCGCCGGGGTTTGTGCAGGAGGTGTAGAGCCCGCAGCTGCCATAGACCGAGCAGCGGCTAAAGCAGCCAATACGGCGGCTGACAAGGGCGGGTTGCCACCCGGCGCAGATGCGGGTGCTCCTCCTGTTGGTGCCACCGGCGGGGGCTGGAAAAGAGGATAGTTGGCTGCCGGCGGCGTCGGCGCTGAGCCGATGCCGGCCTTTAGATGGGCAGGCAAATTTACGGCGAGGGCATCAATTTGATTTCTTACTAGGACGAGCTTGTCGTGCTCGAGGCCTTGGCTCTTTAGGATGGTCTGTAGATCCAGTAGCGCTTTTAACCTCCCTGCCACACCGACATCATACGACTTTTCTGTAAACTCTGTCTTGGTTGCCTGGATCAACCGTTCGACATCTTCATTCAGCGACTCTAAGCTTATCCTTGAAGGAGTGGCAGGAGGGGCATAAGGATTCTGGAACGGCGGTTGCTGTTGCTGTGGCTGTTGTGGTGGTGGTTGAAACGGACCGCCCGCTGTTGCGTATGCAGGCGGTTGTGGTGTTGTTTGTGTTGTTTGATTCGGTGGCTAGTTGAGAGGAACAAGTGTTAGACGCTACGGACGAGATACAACAAGCGCGAAGGACTGGACAGTCCCTCCCCGAACTGATTTGTACTTACTGGGTGGAAGGGGTACGACTGTTGTGGCGGTTGCTGTTCTTGAAGGGGGGGCTGTTGCTGGCCGTACGGGCCTTGTGGAGGGTAGCCTGGACGGCCACTGGGTCCTGGTGGTGTTGGTGTCTCGCGATAAGGAGTGGCACTGTTTGGGCGTCCACGGCCGAGCAACTGCTGCTCGCTACGCATGTGTTCGTGCTGGGCTTGCAGCGCCGATGTTCTCGCCTTAATAAGAGCATTCTCGATCGGGCGGGTGGTCTCTGGGCTGAACACAGGCCGGGGGTCGACGGACCCGGGCACTGGTTCCTTCCAAGTCTTGAGCATCTCGTCCATCTTGCGTCGCGTACCATTATCGACAGAGGCGTAGGCATCCATGAAAGTCGAATAAAGACCGCGGCCAAAGTAGATTGTGTAGGGGGTGCCAACGTTCTTGACGATGGAGTCGAGGAGGTATAGGGCTGGCAACTTTCGTTGAGGAGCAACCTGATACGAGGAGGATGGTTAGAATATAGAACAGCCGGCGGCATCACAATGGGTTACGTGCGACGGCAAAAAACGTCGGCTTACCTTCTTAATGTGTTCCTGAAGTACTTCCGAAATGCCGTGTGCGTACTCGGTGTTCTCCCGGGCGATGACAGTCAGCGTGGTGATTTCGACCCGCGAGTTCATCGTCAGCTCGCTGAGAGCATCCCGGAAGTCCGAGGCAACGCCCTCCGACTGGTCTTCGTACGACATGGTGTAGAAATGGCAAGCGTGACAGAGACGTACGTTCTTTTGTCAGCTTGGTTTCGTTATCCCTCCCGTCCTATGCCTTCGTTTTGGTGCGTTTGCAACCTCGCAAGGTCGTGCTTAATCACGCACGGCCAGGGCGGTGGCAACCGTCGTCTTTCTTGAGACCACAGCTGCAGGTGTTGTTTTGCGACTCTCTTAAGCCCAGATGCAAAGTGTTTGGTTTCCACGGCTGATTGAACCAGGCCAACGGAAGGGGCCACAAAGCAAAACAAAATTAGAAGCGAAAGATAGAAATCGAGCAGAATCACAAGAGTCGCCAGCATCAACGATAGCGTGTGCGAGCTCGTGCTAAGCGCGGTCTGCCTCTGGATCTCTGACCGCGCACCTGGGTCACTTTGCACTTGATGAAAAGAAACGTGAACACGAGGAAACACGATGGCCAAATCCAAATGGTCAACAGGAATACCAGTGATGCCTAGTTTCCAAGAAAACGCGCACACTTCGTGGTCTGTGCCCCACGAAAGACGGCTGTCCAAGCAAGATGCAAGGACTGATGTAAAGGATGATGGAAAAGTCGAGAGTTAAATAGAATCAATACGGAGAAGGTGGGCGATGCAGAAAGTTGGCGATGGAGTGTCGCGAATCAGTCAGTTGTTAGGTTGTGATGACAAGGCGCGCGAACAGCGAAAGACGAAAAACGATTCGAAAAATAGCAAAAGAAAGAAAAAGAAAAGAAGAAAACGACGGAAGGCTTTTGGTTCACGATTTGACTCCCCCTTCTCGCGGCGAACGAAGACGCGCGCAAGACGACGAGCAAGAGAGAGATGGGAGAGAAATGAAGCAAAATCGAGGAAGAGGCTTGGATTCTTCCCGGATTGGCTCCTTGTCTCCTTCCCCTGTGTTCCCCTTCCTTCCTGTATTAATTTTTTACGAGACCTCCCTCGTTTCCTTCTCTTGTAGCCGGCTGAGCGATTTGTTTGTCCTTGATTCCCTCGTTGATGTTGGGAAAGAACGAAACGGTGGTTGTCAAAAGGACAAAATTGGAAACAGGGAAGGAGAGAAGGGGGAAGGAAAGAAAGTGGGAGTTGCAAGGGAGGAGCGATGGAGAGCTGGCAAAATAGGAAATCTGTGTGCCTCGTGGCGCTTTCTGGTGGCGCTTTCTGGTGGCGCCAAAGTCCGTAAAATTATGTAATGTAAAATAATCACGTGTTTTTTGAAGCTACCGTTTGATAGTGCAGGGTTCAGGCGCAAATAGCCGAATTAGGCATTGTAGGGCCACTAACACGAATCTACGCTGTTGCTGCGGTACATGCCGGAAAATGTCACCATGTTACTGGAGGGTATTTTTTTTGAACCGTTGAATTAAAGATAAAATCCAAATGAACATACGTATTATGATGGACAGAGAAATAAACCAGAAACGCCCGTCGACACATCGACCATGCAGTCCGCGTTGCTTTGTACGGAGTAGGGTATCTCCCTGAAAGAATAAAGGTAAATAAAAAAAGAGGGAAAGAAAAGGGGGTGGACAAAGGGAAATGCATAAATATCAAACGAAAGAAAATCAACAAAGAAAGGCAAAGGCGCAAACGCCAGAGAACGCCCCATGAGCAAGATATAAAGGACCTTGGTAGTTGACAAAGGAAATTCTAATATGGGTGACAAAAACAGAACGAGAAAGACAGCAGAGGGCCGTCCTGGCCAGCAGGACAGAAACCTAGAACCGCGACATATTGGCAACGCTGTAGTGGCTGCTCATGGCAGGGTGCTGGGCCGTGGGCGGCCGGCGGATCTCGGGTATGATGGGACTGGAGCGGTCCTCGTGGTACTCGCTGCGGTTGTCGTGATCACGGTCGTGGTCGTGGCCGTTGTCATCGACAACCGTAGCCGCATCGTTGGTGTGGCTGTAGTAGTCACCGCCGCCCATACCCACACTGGCGCCTTGGTTGGCAATACCAGCCGTCTCGTCGTCGTAGTTGCCAACAGGCAGCGGGTGGCTAATCTGGATCTTCTTGCCAGCAAGACCGCCATGGCCGTGGGCTAGGAACGGGCTCTTCTTGAAGACCTGAGTCATGCGCTTGAAGCGGTTGACAGGCGGGTTGTTGGCTTCAGCGCTCTCTTCGTCACCCAGGCTGCTGCCACTGCTGCCATACATCATCTCCTCCTTGTTGTAGCGGCGGGTGTTGCTGCGGGAGATGTTTGACGTGGTGGCGGCGTAGTAGTCGGCAGGGTTACCGCTGCCAATACCAGAGCCAAGCTTGCCGCCGTCGGCGAGGTTGCCGTCAGTGCGGATCATGCGGGCCGTCAGACCAGAGGGGCCGTCGCGGAAGATTATGGTGGCCACAAAGTTGAAGAAGCCAAAGGTCAGCGACAGGATGCCGGCAGCCATGATGAGACGCCACAGGGGCAGGCCAATGTTCTTGATGCTGAAGACGGGCTTGTTGAGGTTACCGAGCATGTCACAGCCGAGAACGACCATAGCGAGACCGAGCCAGAGGAAACCGTGACGGTCAGAGAAGGCGGGCCAAGAACGCTCAAAGTAGCGCTTGAGGAAGCCCCACTGGATCTCGGTGAGGATGAGGAAGATGGCGATCGAGGAGGTGAAGACGTGGGTGATGGCGTCGAAGAAGAAGAACTGGCCGGTGACGCCCGAGATGACAATCATAACCCAACTAGCGGCGACGACGGCGATCAGTGCGATAATATTGCAGGGACGCAGGACATTGAGAGCCTTGTAGCCAATGCCACGCAGCTTGGTGTTTCCGGAAAGGTTGAACATGGTGTCGTTTTGGAGACGTTTGTCGGTAGAGAGCGTAGGGAAGATTTGGCGTTGTTGTATTATTCTTGCTGCTGTCGTTCAGGTCGGGCTAGCAGAGCTGGGGAGTCGTGCGGATTTGAGGTTTGATAATTGCAGTTTGAGAAAGGAAAAGGGGAGAAGAAAGAAGGAGGCGTCAAGATGTAGAAAAAGAGCCAGCTTTTGTGTGAAAGTATGCAAGAGGAGATATTTGCACCGGCCAAGACGGCAAACGGCGAGAGAAGTAGGTGAACGGGAACGCAAAGAGTAGAAATTTATGATGAATTAAGATAGAAATAGCAAAAAAGCCAAGAAACAAAGGTACAGGAAGGTGATAAGTGAACAATGTCTTTAATGTCGTTTTAGGTTGACGCAGTCACCATTATCAACAAGAAATCAAAGGCGAGGAGTGAAAGAGAGGGCGACAGGAAAGGAAAAGCACAAAAGAAATGAACAGTGGCGATAGGCAAGAAAGGTTTGAGGTGGCCAAACGAAACAAGAAAAAAGAGAGGACGAGGGTGTATGAAGCCCTTTAATACGATCCTGCGATTGTTCGTAGATGTTGAATGTCGTTTTGTGGAGACCTTTTGGGGAACCTGTGAATGAGACGATTTGGTGGGGAAGGAACGTGGGAAAGGAAAGAACGAGCTGCGCGCTTGCATCGAGCGCTGCTCAAACGAACTCCGGCTAATCGACGACAGCCAAAGAAACGACGAGAAAATGAGGCCAAAAAGGAGCGAAAGAAGACAACCAGCCGACGAGATTGGAAGAAGAAGAGAGATTCAGGGTTACAAAAGGGAAACAAATTCTGTCGATGTCCTCTGTCGTTCTCAACTCGTTTCGCATTTTCAGGCCGTGCTAGCCAATGAATATTTTAACGCTGGTCCAGGCCGAACACACCTGGCCAGGGCCAGGGCCTGGAAGGACTGGCCCTCTGCTCTGAGGGCTTTGCTCCTTGATTTGTCCTGCTTTTCTTTCAGTTCAGTTCTATTCCAATTCTCGTACGAAATAGTATGAATGGATCTCGTCCCCAAACTGGCGGGTGTTTGCGGCCTGAGACGAGACAGGGGGTGTTCAGCAAAAGTTCAGGAGCGACAAACGTTGTCGTGTCGGAGAAGGAACACCTTCTTTCCTGCTTTCATTTCTTCTCCTCTTCCAAATTATGATCTTTCCTATTCCGAGCCTGGTCTCATAGTCGCATCACCGTGTCACGCGCCGGGTACGCTTTGGGAGTCATGCCTTGCAACATATGTAGATGCACTCGCAGTCATGGTCGCGGCCACTATCCAGTCACAATCGTTGCGTGCTGCATAACCACAGCGCAACCTGGGTCATACGCCCCTGGCTGTCCAGTGTTTCCCTGGGTTTCTGCTGTTTGTACGTGTCTCTGTACGTGTTTCTTGCCTTCAGCCGGACCAGCGAGACCGACTACCTTGCCACCAGAACCAGAGAGCAAGTGACGAGGCTACGTGCTTCCCGGTCTTGGGATGATAGACAGAGCAGAGCGATTGAGAGTGGGTGTGATCGCTGGTGAAAGGACGGGAAACAAATCCTCCCATGTGCGATGCCATGTAAATCGCGGCAAAATTGTAGTACTGCAAGCCCAGACGAGGAGCGAGAGACAAGGTACGACATAAGTGCGTCCGAAGGATCGACTGGGAGAAGGAGCGATGGAAGGAGGCAAGGCAAGGGAAGGAGCAGGCGAGACTCCCAACGGCCTTCGACGCATGAAAACGATGCGTCGTTGTCCAATCGTCCCACGAGGAACCTGCATGCCGCTTTCTTGGCATCGGTATCAAGAGGGCGAGACTTGCGCGTGGAAGAATTCGAAGGCTAAAATGAAGGTGTCGTGTGGAAGCAGATCGTCGCCTTCAGAGTACTCTTTGGCGCGGCCTCGATTGGCTCCCAGGGCTGTTTACAGTGTTTCAGGTCTGTTGGGCCGTTTGGGAGGAGAAAAGTGGAGACCTTCCAGCTCTGCGACACGGTTTTTGGTTTGTGTGAAGCATGTAAGACAACAGCAGTACACACCACACGCTGGGGGCATAAGACTCAGCCAACGCGCCGACGTAGCCCGAATATGCGTTGCAAAACAGGTTGTACCGCCTCTTCTTTGCGTACAGCGCATTCATGCTGTTGCTTTGCACAGCCATCTTTTCACCACCCGAAAACGCTCACAAATACAAGTGAAGCTTACACTGTATAGCACCCGCCTCACTTGCGGCTTTGACCGGGAAAGAAGGCGCATAGGAGCACGGAGGGAAAGAGGCCCGTTAAATGTACTGCCAAACGTTGCTCAGAGCTTCACCTGTTGATTCTGCTCGCTCTTGGCTTCTGTTATAATCGTTTATTTACATCATATGTCAGTAGGCATAGAAGACGAAAATAGGTGCTGCGTAACGTGCAAGAGGCCAAAACGGAAGCGCCGAGCGCGTCTACAAGGCTGGCAGTCGGCGTCTGTACTCCCGTTGCAATAAACAACGGCATTTTCAAATGTAACGTGTGCATGTCGTATCCTACAAGACGATAGGCTCACCTTGATAGGCTTGCTGGAAATTGGGCAAGGAAAGAGGTATCAGGCGTTGGATATGGCCGGGCCGAACAAACAGGCCGGCCTGGTGAGTCCACCACCGGCGGCTATCGTCCACAGCCGCCGTCTCTTTATTATATCGTGTCCTATTTTTGGCTAGGTCCTTGTGGACAGCTCGTGGAAGAGACGAAGCTGAATCGATGTCTTGCTGATAAGCGGTTGGCGAGCTGTCGTTGTAGTCAACAGCCGTTGCAAGAACATTGTTATAGTGAAATGCCTCCTGCCAGTTGCACGTGCCTCAATTTTAGCATATCGCTTTAGCGGCAGAGCGAGGCAAGTGAGCTCGAGCCCAGACAGCTGCTTAGCCCGCAATGATAGAAGCCCCACCGCCTGTTGTCGCAAACCCCACTTGACCAGTCTCGTTGCCGCACTGTTACGACAGTACTCCTTACAAAGGCCAAAATAGCATCAACGAGGCCGGCGCCTCTCGCGCCTTTTTTCGGGCCTCGCATTTTCTGCCCTTCACTTCCGCATTTTCTCCTTCGTTACCTCTTCCTCCCTCACCTACACTTCCGTCGACAGGCCACGCGCTTCACTACGCACACGCCCGCACACCATCGCTTAGTCCTTAATCTTTTGACCCCTTTCCTTTTTTTTTTTTTTTCTTGTTTTCGTCAGACCGAACCGACAGCCACTCTAACCATGGCTCGCGGAAACCAGCGGGACAAGGCTCGCGAGAAGAACCTCAAAGCTCAGGCCGGCCAGGTACGTTCGAGCTCAGATTACATGGGGGTGTGACAGAACAGCTGGCTAACGATGCTTCTCTCGTTGCAGAAGAAGGCCAACACCAAGAGCGGCACCGAGATGCAGCGCGACCGCGATGAGCTGGCAAAGAAGATGCGTGAGAAGCAGGCAGCTGGTGAGACTCCTTTTCTTTTTGTGGCCGCAAGCCGGGGAGGGATGACGTCGTTGAGGACCGCTGGCTAGTTGAAGGCTCAAACTGACACATTGTCTTCTCGTATACTAGCCGATGCGCGGAAAGCGGCCGAGGCTGGGGCCAAAAAATAACCTGGGAGACGTACGAACACGGAGTATAGGGACTCGAGGATGAGAGACGCACTGATCGAAAGCCCGTTACCCTTGCCCTTTTACTTCCGTTTTGGTTCCCTCCGAATGGCCGGTCATATACGATACTGTGGTATCGAGAGCTTGTGTAAAGGGCCGATTTGGGGGCGCAACATGGACGAGTTGGACATTGGGCAACACCGGAGCACGACGTTCTCGGTGAAGACTGCCTTGAAATATCCTCGTAGTTCTGCTCCTGAGGTGTTCCTGAGGTGTTCCTGACATGGATTCGCCCTTCTCGTACGGAGTCCTGCTACCCTTTGGGGAAATTGCGTTGCGTTTGGCGTTCTCTCTTTAATACTACCTTATTTTTGTCTATATATCCTACTGATCAACACAGCGGTATTGGTGGATGACACAAGATTTTCTCTTGGTATAGACTACTTACATAGCGAATCGATACTATACTGTACACCTTCGAGTTGACTCTGCACTCAAACATATTTTACACTGGCATTGCTTTGCTTCACATCTTTACAATCATCAGGGCACTGAGGAAACCGTTTTCATGTTTTTTTTTGGTGTTGCAAATATGGGTAAAGTTTTTTTTATGGAAAAAAGGTGTCCTATTAAGTCCATCCAGAAAAAAAAATACGAACCAGTCATATGTACCTTTTCATCCGGGAAACAAGCCTCATAATAGAAAATTTTTGAGACAAAGATGAAGAGGAAAGGGAAGAGAAAAGTAGGGGGAAAGTAAAACACGACGAGAGAAAACGGGAGAATAGAAAACATCATGAAAAAAGAGTCCAGAAAGATAGCCTTTTCGGCTCTCTCACAAGCGACGAAAACAAGACGCAATGGTTGTTACAAGAGTAACAAATGAAGACGACGTACAACACGTCTACACGTGGAGACGCATTTATGCGACCACGGCCGTTGACGGCAGGGAGCCACCGAAACCACCAAAGGCACCGACGCCCTGTGCCTGGACAGCCGGGAATGAGCCAGCAGCGCACATGACGGCGCACGAGCAGGAGCCGTCAACGTTGACAGTGCCGGTGCCCGTGGTCAGACCGGTGCCGCTTGAGCCGACAGCAGCAGCCGTGTTGGTCGCAGCCGTGCCGCCCAGCGTAGCAGTCAGAGAGTCGGCGGCAGCCACAGCTGAAGTGGTGGTGCCAGAGGCGACAGTAGTACCGCTGCCGCTACCAGCAGCAGCGCCACCAGCGGCGGCGCCGCCACCGTTCCCGGTAATGGCACTACCAGTGCCAGTGCCGTTCTGCGCAATGGCCATCTGCTGGAACATGGCCTGCGTCTTTGCGGCAGTGGGGTTGATGGAGAACGTCATGCCCTTACCGCAGTGACCTTTCTGGCGGCAGTAGAACCCTGTTTTATTGGTTAGTTCGGTTTGGAAACAGAGTATGTGGACAAAAGCGGGATCAGGACATACACAGAGGAGTGTCGACCATAACCTGAAGGGCGACCTGCGGCGGTGGGTTGACGGAGTTGTTGGCGTTGGGCTGGAAGCCAGAGTCCATGCCGCCGGCGAGCAGCTCGCAAGGGGTGGCAAAGGCAGACTGGGAGACGGTGTGGTTCTGGCTCAGGAACGTGAAGATGACCATGTCGCCGACATTGGCGACGATGCTGCTGGGCTCGTACGCCAGACCCTTGGGGCCACCGACTGTGACCGTGTGCGTTGCGCCAGCACCGCCAGCGACAGCCGTCGCACCAGTAGCGGTGGTTCCAGTACCACCACCGGCAGCAGCCACAGTCGTCTCGGCCGGGGCACCAGCAACGCCACCAGCACCGGCCGTCACCGTCTGTGTGACCGTCGAGACGGCGTTGATGGTAGTGGTGGGCACGCCGCCACCACCGTTGACCCAGATGACGACGATCTCGCTCAGGGAGCCCAAGACCAAACCAGCTTCAGCGAGCAGCGCGGCGTCGGCGTTGACGACCTGGCTGCTGCCGACGCCGCCGACACTGCCAACACCAAGGACATCACGAGAGGGGTGAGGTCCGCCCTTGTTGTTGTCGGCGTTCTTGGGATCGCGGCGGACAGGGTAGACGTTGTGGACGGCCTTGGCGAGTGCCACGGGGGCAATGGCCAAGCTTAATGCTGCGGAGAACTTCATTGTGACGGTTGAGAGAGAGAAGTGAGAAGAAAAGACTAGCTTTTGGCGCCGAAAAGACTCCTTGGAATATGAAATTTTCTGTTTTTGTGTCGTAGGGACTTTCTCAAAAAGTTTCCTGTGGGGATTTCCGAATGGTGATGCTTGAACGAAAGGTATAAACTGGATGTCGAGCCTGCTCGTTAATAGGACGAGAGAAGTGAAATGAACGCAGGAAAAGAAAAGAATGGAACGTCTTGTCCAAAGGTTGACAAAAATTACGAAGACGAGAAACAGGTATAAGAAACAAAAAAGAGGAAAAGGAAAGAAGGAGAGAGGAAAGGAAGAAGGGAAGAGAGGAAAGAAAAGGGAAAACAAGACCAGAGGAGGGAAAGGGGGAGTACATAAGAAGAAAAGTCTTGGCTTGATCGTGTCTCCGAGTTCCGTTCTCCTCTCTCTGTTTGTGTGTAAGTGGAAACCCACATCCCATCCATGCACGTTATCTGGGCGTGGTATGGGAACCTCAAAAGAGGAGACGATCCCAGGCCGGGGGGTGCTGTGCACGGAGTATGAGCGTTTCCTTTTACTGACCAGCTTGCTCCTCTATTTTCTTCGAGGGTCTGTCCTTCACCGACTGCCTTCGATTCCCTGCTGGTCATCCCCTCTCGGCCACCCTCGTAAGGGGTGTAGCATACGCATCACGGAGGCGGCGGGGCTAGAAGGAGATGGCGTGACTGGGACGAGGAGACAAAGGGGACAGCTCTAGAAGATGCATAGCTCTCAGAAGGTTGTTGAGAGCTGCATCACCCCCCTCGAGCCTCACCAGAATTTCGAAACAGATGGTCGTGCATCATCCGGCCAAGGGGTGTTCCCTGCCACGGCCGGGCCTAGGTGTCTCCGGACAGTATGCAAACACGAGAGGCAGGGCTCTTGGGACGTCGTGACGAGGCTCTGCTGGAGATGCCCAGAGCTGGGAAAGAATGCAGACTCGATGGAAAATTAGAGTAAAGGGTCGGAAAGGGAGGGTTGCAATGCAGGCATGGGTTCAAACAGTGTCTGTTTCCTGGGAAGGAAGGGTCTAGAGGTCCGTGTTAGGAAGTTGCGTGTGAGAAAGCGATGGCCACTAACACAGGAAGGTGCTGGTCGCTGGCAAGAGAGCTTCGCAGGCCGGTTCCTGGGCTAGCGCGGGGGCTTGTGTTTTATGGTTGTTGTGGCAGATCTGTCTCGGATCGTGTTTTGGCATGTGTCGCTACGGGGAAGGCTGACAGGGGTCAGTGTCTGGTCGGTCTGGGTCGTCCTTTCCTTTGCGCCTGTCGAAAGCAGCCTGCTTCCGCTTTGGCCTTTTCCGCAGCAAAAGAGACTGGCAGCAGAGACGGTTCGCTCTTTCCTGCGAAATAATCGTTGAAATTCCGACTTTGTAATATCTCTATGCCCTAAAAAAGGCAAAATTGCAAGAAGGAAGTCACGACCAACTTGTCAAGTGTCGTCTGGACTCTGAAAGCTTCAAGGCCCTATCTTAATAAGACGGATGATACTGAGAGATGCACCACATGCTGTGAAACTTATTTCTTTCTACTTCTATGGGCTCTGCGATGGGTCCATTGGAGTCCAATGCGACCGTGCCATTCGTTTAGTACTCCTCATAGAAAGCCGCGGACAAAGAGACAAAGAAGCAAGAGCGGCGAGAATACGGAGAAAGGATGTGTTTTCTTCTTCTTTTCTTTCTGGACTAAGAATCTCAAAACGAGCCCCAGTTGTTGTTGCGTATGAGTCGCATTTCTACACGTTGGGCGGCTGCTGTCATCCCAAATACGGTTGCTGGCCGGCGCTATTTGACACTACGATCTCGCCTACCCCAGCGGGCACTAAACTTTAGAGCCCCCGAGAATTGCCCCGGATCCCCTAGACTGCCCCCAATTACGGCACTTCCCACCTCCTGTAAACGCTATGCTTCACTAGCGACATTGGAACACGAAATACAGCACACGAAGGCAAGAAAGGCCCAGTTGTGCCTTTTCCGACCGCCTTCTTTTTATTCCCTCCTTTTTTCTTAAACAGTATTTGCCGCCTCAGCCACTCGGCAGAGGCTCTTTCCAGGCTGGTCTTCAAGCACTAGCAAGCGCACAGTCCTGTCACTGTCAAGCCTGGTCTGGTCTGGCGTTGCCTTTTTGGGCAGAGGCCCTGTCATCACAAAACAGAACAAGAAAAAATAGGATATGAGACTCCTCATCCAGTGCAACTGCATCGTCTGGCCATGGACCTTGGCCCTTGCCCCTGAATGCTCCATCAGAGGAGAGTCGAGCTTTCTAGTTGTATGTCGTACTTGGTCATTTCCTCAAAACCTGACTACTCTTGGCCGTTTCTGTTGATAGAACTATGGTTATTCTTGGCTTGACGGCATCTGGGCACTTGCAAAGATACGAATGCATGGGAGTGTGCGGACCGGAAGGCGGGAAGTTTAGCACGGTGACTTTAGGGAAATCGGAAAGAAACCAGATCTTCCAGGTGGGTGTCTTTGACAAGAGTTGCTACGTCGTACATGAGAAGGAGAATAAAAGGCAGATAGATGAAGACTGTGATGTAAAACATAAGGATGCCACGTAATCCGAGCTGGAGATACATGCTGCGTACTTCGTATGTCGCTTTGTTGAGAACTGCCCACGGCAAGAGGGCTAGGGAACGCTGAAAAAAAAAACTGCTCCACAGGAAGAGCTTGACTGGCCAAAGTTTGAATGCAAAAGAGTGAAATGGGAAAGGGCCCGGGCGCGTCCAAATCCGCCCTCGCGTTCCGCCTCCTGGAAACAAGATGTGTATCAGGTACTCTCTTGTTGCGTGTGCTACTGGGATTCTGCAGGCAGCAAAATATCCCTTTCATTTTGTGTTCGCCTATGTCTCTCACCCTTTCCTTGGCAAGGCTTGTTGTCGATCAGGAGACATGGCTGGAGGGCACCCTCCTTGCAGGGCGTGCACTCGGCGTACATCTATTTTGACTTGTTACTTTGTATATGGCCGTTGCCATCTACTTCGCCCGCTTTCGTTCATTGTTCCCATTGTTCCTACCATAACACCCTTTGTTTCCTAGTTCTGGGGGCGTGCATGTGTTTTGCCAAACGCTTCTGCAATCTCTGCTCGGAAGCTGGATGCTTGTCGTGGTCCGGGATTACAGTTGCATCCCAAGAGAGGGGGGAGAGAAGCAGCACGATCCTCCATAGTGATATCCTGTGACATCAGCGACGTATTTCTCTCAGTTTCGCTGGCTAGCTAGCTCCACTCGAAATTCGTCTGGTCATTGCTGTATCTCTTGGCCATTTTCAAGGTCCACTTCGACGCTATCTGCTGCTTCTCTGGTCTGTGCTTTTTCAACTTTGCTCGACGGCTGTAGCTCTGAATGCTCTTGCTGCTGCTCCTTCACGGCTTGTTGTTGGCCCTCATATAGGCCGGTGTAGTAGCCGGCGTAGTACCAAGACATGAGCAGCTTTTTCAAACCTTCGTCCGCTGTTATAAGATGTGTTAGTAGATGCAACGGACACGGATACCGGAATACGGAGGCGGGAGAAATCAACATACCTCCTCCCAAGACAGTTTGCGGTGGTAGCAGGGCAGGAGCTGGCGGCTGGTAATGTGCCAAGAATGTTAGCCAGAGAACGCATTGCAAGCATAAACGAAAAAAAAGAATGGGGTGGGGGGACATGGTGGGTTGGTATTAAAGGGTGAACGGCTAACAAAAAAAATAGAAGCAGAAAAGGCTTGTCTTGGACCTTTTCCACTCTATCGTCGTCGGGATCGACCATGGGATCGCCTCCATCCGCTCAGCACCGGACCGCTCGACGGGCTAGGCAAAAAAGGAGGAGAATGATAGATGGATGAGTAATGTGTGAGGTTAGGTGGGACAGTACCGTGTTTGATGCAGGTGCAGAGAATGTATGGCCGTTCGTCCCAGCTGATGCTGGTGCTTGCGTAGGTCTCGGGGTTGAAGAGGCTGCACTGCCCATCACCTCGCCCGGAACTGTGGCAACCTCGTCATCCGCCGTCATCACACCGTCCGGGCCTTGTGCTCCTTTTTGGACGGCACTGCGGGTTGTTTCAGGCTTGGCGTCCCGACTCGTTTGTGACCTATGTTGTATGGTTGCAGACGCAGCACGTTAGCAAGGACTGTACGAAGTAGAAAATAGGAAGTAGAAAATAGAACGAGAGAATCAAGTCAAGAGGACAAGACGACAACAAGAAACATGCGGCGTTTTGTTTCGCCAAGGATGTGACACAGTGGCAAAGGAGGCAACAAGAGAAGAGAGAAGAAAGGAGAAAAAGTAGAGTTATAGTGGTTGGACCTCCGAGGACGAAGATGAAACAAGTTTGGGCTTTCATTGCCACCTTTGCTCCCACCGACTCTCATATGTGTGCTGGTCAAAACGGGTCTCAAAACTCTGCGTAGTGCAAACAGGTCTTGTTTCTTCTAAACAACTTCTGGCCATAAAATCGCGTGACAATTTTGTAGTTCCTCTTCATGACTTTGATATGTTTCAACGTACCGGTGTGGATCGTTCCCTAGAATCGCCTGTAGGTCGCCAACAGTGCCTCCACGCGCCCGGACGTCGTGAAAGATCTGACGTGCCCAAGTCAGTGATGGTGGTCTATACGTAGTGTAGAATATGGAGATTTGACCATGGGACTGATGGGCGACGCACCTTGTAGTCGCTAACGACGCGGTCCCACGAATTGGTGATGGCCGCGTCTTCCCACGGCGAGCTGTCTTGTGCAGGTGCAGCTCCTGTCATGGCCACAGAGAGCTGTATACGGCGCGCTGTGAGTGGCTTTGTCGGTGCGTAATGGGTGGCGTGAGTAACGGACGATGCGCATTGCAAAGACGCGATGTGGGAAGCTGTTTAGAGGCATGAGATGAGGTTGAGATGCAGGGTCCTAAAACTAGTCGCTAGTGGACTTCTGTCAAGGTGCGCCTGCCTTTTCAGTGGACTTCGTCTCTCATAGTGGGCCGCTCTCATACATCTGCAGCCATCCAAATCACACACGACAACTGCATTCGTCATGTAGATCATTGAAGACTCCTCTCCTCGTTAAGATCATCTGAGTTGCTAGGCTGATGTTCGTGTAACAAGGTTGTCAGACGTCCTACAGCTAAGTCACAAAGCGCTGCCTGGAGCCAAATCCTCCAGACATGACTGGCCAGTCTGGTCTGGGCAATTATCGCCGGACTTGATCCGGATACACCAAGTGACCCAATTGTCAATTGACCCAAGTGATCAAAATTCCCACAAAATCCTTTGGAACTACTGCATAGTGTTCGCAGCAGTGCCCAGCATGCGTTCCGTAAGTGTCAGTACGCAGCTGTCACCGAGCCCCGCAACAGTGTACAGTAGCCCGGAGACGGCGGCTTCTCCAGGGAGGGATTTGCGTGCTCTAGACGGGTCTGGCCAGGAAGGAGCAGCTCCAGAGCTGGCTTCGGTAGCACCTGTCCGTCTTAACCTCTGTGACTCTCCCCTCTTCTCTTCTCCCCATATCGCGGGGACGAGCAGGGTAGGCGCGACCCAGTGAGCAGACGAGCGAGTAGATGCAGCGACACACAACTGCCCTGTCGCCGCTGCCGAGCCGCTTGGGAAAGAAGGTGCCGCCAAATAAGGACTTGCTTCATTGAGAAGCCCCGCACGCAAACGATGCGATAGCCCGTCCTTATGACCACAAAGACAGGAAGGAACCACGCAACACTCTCACCCGGCGGCCGGTGTTCCGCGCTATATTTTACAGCGAAGTGCGAAGTATGGTCATGAGGAGCGTAGTAAAATGGGGGAAGGTGCCAGGGACAAAATGAAGGAAGGACGGAAGCAAGCGCCGAAAAAAAGAACCAAGCCCTCCGTAAGCGGCGAGGACGGTAGGAATCCATCTTTTAAGGGGCACTCTTGCCCGTTCCCTTCGCTTTCCATTGTGCCATTTTTCTTCCTACTCTCTTTCTCCCGTGAGGAGCATACATAGTCGAGGCAACATGAGTGCGGGCGAGGTATGTTGGGTCCGCACCGCGCCAGATTGTGTGATTCTCCGACAGACAGAATAGCACACAAGCATGAGCACGTACTGACAATCCGCTAGGACTACCACATCGGCGTCGATGTCGGCACAGGATCGGCACGGGCGTGTGTGATCAATGCGGCCGGCGAGATCAAGGGCCTGGCATCTGAGGACATCCAGCTGTGGAAGGCGTCGTACGGCATCGACGAGATTCACTATGAGCAGTCGACGACAGACATTTGGCGGCACATCTGCGGCTCCGTCCGGTCAGCCGTGGCCGAGGCAGGCATCGAGGCCAGCGTCATCCGCGGCATCGGCTTCGACGCCACGTGTTCGCTCGCCGTCTTCAGCCACGACACCGACGAGCCCATTACAGTGACCAAGTCCGGCCTGCACCAGACCTCCGGGGACGAGGATCAACGCAACATCATCTTGTGGCTCGACCATCGCGCCCTCGCCGAGACGGACGCCATCAACGCCACGGGTCACAACCTGCTACGCTACGTCGGCGGTACCATGAACGTCGAGATGGAAATGCCCAAGGTGCTGTGGCTCAAGAACCATATGCCCGCCGATGTCTTTGCGCGCTGCAAATTCTACGATCTTGCCGATGCTTTGACGCACCTGGCTACCGGAAACGAGACCCGCAGCTTCTGCAGTACCGTGTGCAAGCAAGGCTTTGTGCCGGTCGGCGTCGATGGCAGCGTCAAGGGGTGGCAAGAAGACTTTTACCAAGCCGTCGGCCTCGGCGAGTTGGCCGAGGACAACTTTAAGCGCATCGGCGGCGTCAACGGGGTGGTTAGCCTTTTTGATGTTTTTTTTTCTGCGATGGCTCTTGCTTGCCGTCAACATGACATTTGCTAACTTGCCGGTCTCCAATGCAGAATGGCCACTATCTAAGTGCCGGCGAGCTTGTCGGCCCCCTGTCCGCCAAGGCAGCCGCTGAGCTCGGCCTGGAGGTGGGCATTGCGGTCGGCAGCGGCGTCATCGACGCATACGCCGGTTGGATTGGCACGGTCGGCGCACCCGTCGATCTGGGCGACAAGGCCAACGACGTCAGCCAGGCCTTTACACGACTGGCCGCCGTCGCCGGAACATCGACCTGCCACTTGGCCATGTCGCGCAACGCTGTCTTTGTCGACGGCGTCTGGGGCCCCTACCGCGACGTCATGCTGCCTGACTTTTGGATGGCCGAGGGGGGCCAGTCGGCCACGGGCGAGCTGATCCGCCACGTCGTCGAGACGCACCCGGCATTTGCAGAGGTCAGCGCTACCAGCGCCGAGTCCCAAACTAACATCTACGAGTACCTCAACAACCGTCTGCGCGCGCTCGCTTCCGAGGCTGGCAGTCCTGCCGTCGGGCATCTCGCACGCCACCTCTTCTTCTACGGTGATCTCTGGGGCAACCGCTCGCCCATGGCCGACCCGCACATGCGCGGCGCCCTCGTCGGCATGAGCAGCACCGACAACTTGGCCGACGGCCTCGCCCTGCTCTACTACGCTGCGCTCGAGTTCATCGCCTTGCAAACGCGCCAGATTGTCGACACCATGAACGCCGCCGGCCACGAGCTGCGCAGCGTCTTCATGTCCGGCAGCCAGTGCCGCAACGACCTGCTCGTCAGCCTCATCGCCACCGCGTGCGGCCTGCCCGTCGTGATCCCGCGCTACGACAACGCC
The DNA here is from genome assembly GCA_001630435.1 of Sporothrix globosa. Taxonomy (NCBI): domain Eukaryota; kingdom Fungi; phylum Ascomycota; class Sordariomycetes; order Ophiostomatales; family Ophiostomataceae; genus Sporothrix; species Sporothrix globosa. The sequence goes on from LVYW01000002.1 coordinate 3,813,592, forward strand.
GCCGTCGTACACGGCGCGGCCATGCTGGGCGCCAAGGCTGCCAGCGGCGGCGCGGACAAGGGAGCCACCGAGCCCCTGTGGACGATCATGTCGCGCATGACCCAAGCAGGGCGCATTGTGCATCCCTCTGACAACGTCAGGGAGGTGAAGCTGTTGCAGGCCAAGTACGAGGTGATGCTGGATCAGCTCAAGACGCAACGGGAGTACCGTAGCAAGGTGGACGCTGCTGTGGCGGGATGGACGAAATGAGGTTCAAAAAAAGAGAAACGCAGTCTTGGCCCTGGATACGATGTAATGAGCATGTAAGTGGTAATTGTAATGCCAAAAGGATAAAGTTAAAACGTCAAATGGTGCTTTTGCCTGACCGTGAATCTCAATCGTCGAATCCTCGTGTGAATGCATCAGCGTTTTGCTGTGCCTGAATTTGTGTTTGTGGTTTGCACTTGCTTGACGGGACGCTACTTCTTGATTGGCTGATGGTTGCTGCTCCTTTCTTTGGAAGGACCCACAGAAGGCAAGCACTACCCAAAGCCCAAGCAACGAGGAAGCTATGCTCAATAAATTTTAATCCAAAATAAATCCAATAAAAAACGCGAAAGCAAGGGCATCAAAAGAGAGGTTCACCACTTCATAAATCCGTCGCCTTTTCTTGCTTCAAAGGTGCAGCAGGCCACCCACCGCCCCTCCACAACACGCAACCCGCAACGGCCGGGCGTCTCCACGACTGCAATCCTTCCGTGCATCCGTCAAATAAGTGCTCGCATACTTTCGCACCCGGATTGACGCGTGTTTACCTCCGTTTCCCAACCTCGCGATCGAGAGCAACACTAGGGGCGGCCATCAACAAACAATATCAACGTGCAGCTTGCCCTCGACTTCCAACGCCCCGTCTCCCTACCTTCCCTGCTGTCCGGCATCAGAAAGACGTCCACAATGTCGTTATTTGGTGCCCCCAAGCCCCCGGCATCGACCACATCGTTTGGTGGCTCCCTCTTCAGCGGGTCCACGGCCGTTGGAAGCCCTTCGACGCCAGCTGCTCTCGGCGGTTCGACTACCCCTGCAGCCAGTACAGCTCGGCCGTCTGCTTTTGGCGGCAACGTCTGGGACAACAAGCCGCTGGGTGCCCCGACAACCCAGGCCGCAGGTGGCTTTGGTGCTTCGACAGCCACCGCCGCCGCTAGCAGCAACAACAACGGCCTTGCTGGCAGCATCAATAATACCGCTCGCCCAACAACTGGCGCCTACTTCGACAGCCTGCTCGCCAAGAGCAAGAAGCGCGCCGATGGCGAGGCCGACTCCATTGCCGATGGCTCAAGCTCCGACCTGCCCAGCCTGCACCTTGGCCTCGGCGACCTGCGTCAGAAGCTGCGCAAGCTTGGTCCCCGCGGTGCCCCTGGTGCCTCTGGCGCTGTTGGTGGCGCTGCACCGCTTCAGGACGGCAAGGCACACTACGTTTTGGCCGCGTCAGGTGTCGACCCGGGTGCGGCCGTCCGGGACCTGGGAAACTTTGGCATCTTTTCGGCCTCGCGGTCGGCTGCCGCGGCCGGTGGCGCAGCTTCCATTGCGCCTGGCACCGGTGGCCTGCCCGGCGTCGGTGCTGGCTTTGCCAGAGGAGCCTCGGAGGTTGACGTTGACACCTACCTGACCAACCTGCAGACCAAGACGACCCTCAGCATGATTGCCGACGGCCTCGAGCGGTCGGTGCGCGACTTTGACAGCTTCCTCGAAGACAACGTTACGTCCGAGTGGGAGGCTCAGCGCAAGCGCATCTACGAGCACTTTGGCATCAAGACGCGGGACGACGTTGCCCCCGGCACATCGGGAACTCCGCGCTACGGCACGCCCGATATTGTTGGTGGTGGCCCAGGCGCCAGCACAGGCGGCTTTGGTCGCCGGCGAAGCCGTCAGCAGCAGCAGCCCACACAGCAATCCAAGGCGGGGACAACAGGCGGTGCTGGTGGCAGCGTCTTTGGCCGGTCGCGGATGAACAAGTCCGTCATTGGCTCTGCGAGCCGCATCGGCGCCCACGCCTCTGAGTTTTCCGACGTCGAGACCGCCAATACCAGTAACAATGCGGCAAGTGGCGGGGCGGGTGCGAGCGGCCCTGGCTCGCTTGATGACCGCTACACAAGGGAGAAGCAAGGCCGGCTTGCTGAGACCGTGCACCGCCTCAACGACAGCCGCATCGAGTCTGCGCCGTTCCCCATTCTTAGCGAGATGGTTGCTGTCGAGACGAGCATTGGCGGTGACCGCCAGGCCGCTCTCGTGATCGAGGCATTCCGCGCCCTGTCGCAGATTGTCGGCGAAGACCCCGATTCCGTCAACCAGCCACATCTGACACGCGGAGCACCAGGGCCCCGTCCACGCACATTCGCGCGGGCGTACTTGGATCCTAACCCCAATAGCGCTGGGGCCGTCTCCATCCGCCAGCGCATCCTCTCTGGCGCTAACCGGTTCCTCGAGACGAAGTTTTTCCAGGAACTGGAGGGCCAGATCGCCAAGTTCCCCCAGGAGGCGAGCCTAGGCGGCCGTCCCGATGTGGTCAGCAAGATTAAGGCGTACATCCGTGTACGGGCGGCGCAGAAGATGTTGGTCCCAGACAACGTGGACTTGCAGCAGGTGCAGGGCGAGTATGTGTGGGCGGTCATCTTCTACCTCCTGCGGTCGGGCCATGTCACCGAAGCGGCACAGTACGTCAACGACAACCAGACGCAAATCCGTGGCATCGACCGTGTGTTTGCCAGCTACATCAACAGCTACGCGTCCAGTGAGGACCGCCGCCTCAAGCGCCCCATGCAGGAGCGCTGCAACAGTGACTACAACCAGCGCGCGCGCAATGCCCCCGAGGGCTCTGTCGACCCTTTCCGCATGGCCTGCTACAAGGTCATTGGCCGCTGCGACATCGGCAACCGCAACCTCGACAATCTGCAGACGGACGTCCACGACTGGATCTGGCTGCAGTTCAACCTAGCGCGCGAGGGCGACCGCATCTCCGAGCTAGCCAATGAGACGTACGGCCTTGCTGAGCTTCAGGAGACGATCCGCGAGATCGGCCAGAAGCACTTTGCCAAGAACGCACCCGGCGTGGCCGGTGGCCCATATGCCATGTACTTTTACCTGCAGGTGCTTGCAGGCCTGTTCGAGCCAGCCATTGCCTACCTCTACTCCTTCTCGTACATCGACGCCGTGCACTTCGCCGTGGCCCTCGAGTACTACGGCCTGCTGCGTACGCCTGACGCCAGCCTCGCCGCCGCGAACGAGTTGCTGAGCCACAGCACCCGCGGCCAGCCGCAGATCAACTTTGCGCGCATGATCGGCTACTACACGCGCGACTTCCGTGCCGCAAACGTGTCCGCAGCCGTGGACTACCTTATCCTCATCTGCCTGGGCGATGACGACGTGAACGACAAGGCGCCAGCATCTTCGTCGCAACAGGCGGCCAAGTCCAAAGAGCAATCCGCTGCTTCTGCGCTCTGCTACGAGGCCCTCCGCGAGCTGGTCCTCGAGACCCGCGAATTCAGCAAGCTGATCGGTGACATCCGGCCCGACGGCACGCGCATCCGTGGCCTGATCGAAGAGCGCGGCACGCTCATTGCGCTCGATCGTGAGCAGGACTTTGTCAAGGCCATCACGCTGCAAGCGGCGCGTGACGCCGACGACGGCGGCCGCACCACCGATGCTGTGCTTCTGTACCATCTGGCCGGCGACTACGACACTGTCGTCGTGATCGTCAGCCGGGCGCTGAGCGAGGCTATTGCCCTCGAGATTGGCGAGGAGCCTATGCGCCTGGTGCCGGTCAAGCCGCGGGTGGACAAGGACAAGTCGGGTAACTCGACCACGGCCGCAAGCACTCCAGCGTCCCAGCAACCCGGTAGCAGCCTGAGCCTGGCGTCCGTCGATGACCCCATCGAGCTCGCCCGGACGATGATGACCATGTACGAGCGCGACAACATGTTCCGTCGCCGCATCCGCGAGGAGACCCGCATTGCCTGCGGTGTGCTTCTGCAGATGAGCGAGATCAAGGGTCTGGTCGAGGCCCGCAAATGGCCGCAATGCCTTGATGTATGTTACAACCAACTGCCTCCCACTCCCAACCCCCCTTCCGTGTGAGATGAGACTGACCGCCGACCGATCTAGAAAATACGCGACCTGGGCATTCTTCCCCTGCAGGCGGGCGGCGATCCGGGCATCATCCGCAGCTTTGCCGCCCGCTTCTCGAGTCTGGCCCAGCCGGTGGCCATCAACGTACCCAACCTGCTCATGTGGACGATCCTATGCTGCACACAGCAGCGCGAGCGTCTACTCGGTGGCCAGTTCAGCGGCAACGAGTCGGCGTCACGGCGTCTGGCCGACGATCTCAAGCAGATCTGTGTGGACCTCACAGCCTACACCAGCCAGCTGCGGTACCGCTTCCCGCCGTACCTGCACGAGGCTCTGGCCCGAGCGTCTGCTGACTAGTTGGGGAAATTGTCTGGAAAGTTGTTTTGCTGTTTTGTAGCTAATATGGGTCCAACCGGTGGTTTGTTTGGAATGACGCTTTTATTTGGCTGTTTTGTTTGCATGGATTTCTGTTACTTTCTATTTTGCACAAGCTTCCTATTTTTTTTTTAGTTGACCGCAGGAGGCTGGTTGGAACGCACCTGCCTCGCCATGGATTTAGATACAAATACGACCTTCACGATCGCAGCTTCCCTGAAGTTGGCGATAAAAAGCCAGTCAGCAGCTCCTTCCTTCGAATCACAAAGTGCTCCGCCGCCCTTTCCTACCTTGTCCATCTCGCCGTAGGCTACCTCACTCCTGCCGTCTCAGCTTCATTACGCCTTGGGGACAGAATGTCAACATGAGGTGCTTCTGTCCTTTTCGACCAAAATCATCTCTATGCCATCACATCACCAACGCCATCACTATCCCATACATTACAACATTACAACTCTGTCATCCGTACAGCATCTATTTTTCATCCGTTCAACGACACGTAGGGCGCATCGATACAATCGTTTACTAGTTACATCAATTCCTTTCGTCCTCATTAACCAGGCAACCATGGCAACAAAAAGTCCCAGAGAAATTCGTGCATTGCGTCGGTCGAGTCGTTTGGGGAACAGCCAGGGGAATGACGAGGGCATCAAGTCGACAGTGCAGCTGAGCCCGCGGCGCACCACTGGACAACTCCGTTTGCCAACCCCTGCAGCGTCGACGACGAAACGCCGCGTGAAGAAGACGACCACGGCGAGCCGGAGATCCAAGTCCAAGAGACGAACCAAAAGCAGTGCCAGGACCTGCACCGAAAGTGATGAGAGCCTTGATCCAAGCAATTACGACCATGCCAGCGTATCGACCACAGACTGTACGTACTGCAGCCCAACAACAGACCATGCCAGATGCCTCCACAACCGAGGCAAGCCGTCACCTCCAAAGTCACCAGGCTCTTACCTTGGTCCAGATGTCGTCTTGCAGTCTGTCGAGACCGTCCGCACGAACATCGCTGCTCCCATGAGAGGACACCAAATCGGCAATGAGGAACAACGGCACAACGTCGATGATATTGTCAGCATTCTGTCCAAGACAAGGGGTACGAGAGATCATTTCATTGAGTTGGCATTTATCATTACCCACATAAAATGCTACTAAAGTGTGTTTATGTGCTAATAATCATCGAACTACAACAGGGAAAGACCAAGCTTCCTGCATCGTTACAAAGCCTTTTGTAAACATACTTCCCAAACCCGTCTCTTCGACTGATCTCCACAGCGATTTTGATACGGGGATGTTGTCTCCCTCTTGCATTTGTCCTCCGATTGATCAACTATCTCAGCAAACGTCTAGCCACCCAGCTCTTCATCCATCCCAGGACCCTCACGTACGCTTTATCAATACGTTCCCTGAATCATACACTTCCGAAGGTACTAGCAATGCTTCCGGAAGAACGGACAAGTGGAAGAAGAAGCTCGCATTGTGTGAACCTCTCGTGATACCCCAGTTCCGTCCTCCGACCCCATATCCTACAATCGTGCCGGGTTCGCCCTCTTCCAACTCGCCACAGAGCCCCAGACCAATTGCCATACCAAGTCTTTACAGTCACTCACACTGTCTCGACAAATTCGCAATGTCTACTACATCGGGAGTGTTTGCCTCGTCCCAGCTACAATATCCTACGCCGACAAGTCTTCGTACGCAGCAAACTTACCAACCCAAAGACTTGTCGACCTCAGTTGGAACACTTAGTATGTGCTCAGTGCCATCTTCGGCTAACGCCATGTCCTGGTACGGCTCTGAAAAAAGCATCGTATCCGATGAATACCCTACAGGACCCCAGAGCACGTCCATGTGGTCCGAAAACAGCGGGCAGGGCAAGCCGTTGAGCGTGCCCGAAGTCTATTTGCAACCTCCGACGCCCATACTGCGGGCAAGAGAACTGCCAGACTATACTAAGTTTCCTCCTCCTGCGTCATTCATGTGAGGTAACGGATGAGGCTCGTTGATTTTTAGTGGTGAGCATGGAATGTTTAGGTGAGGTTGGAAGGCGTCTAGACCAGGGGTAGGTGTCCACAGTAAGAATAGCATTCATATGCGGTCATTGTTAGATAGACATGCACAAGAAGGAAGAACATGAGCTGTTTAGAAAGAAAGGCGACAGGCCAGCTTGCACTCGCCGAACCCCTACTAGATAGACTTTTTAGAATAAGCAAAGCAAAGCAATAGTTTCGTTTCCAAAAGCTTAAAGCAACAGACAATCGTTGCCAGCAATCCCATTCTTTGTAGTAAATCCGCCCTTTCTTTATATCTTCGCCAAAAGATGATCCCAAAGACAAATGCGCTTGGTACTGAAATTGATCAAGAACAACAAAAAGTACAGCATCAAAATTACAAAATATGAACATCAACCTCCACGTGGCTATTTGCTACAATACATGGCCTCGCGCTGCCCTTTCCTTCTTCCCCCATTTTCATTATTCTGTATCGTTTCTCATGCCGAAATAAAAGACGTCGTCGTTTCGTATGGGTGGTCGTTGCACCGGACATGGCTCATGATCGTGTGTCGTTCGTCAGAAAATGGGAAACAGAAAAATCATGCCCAAGCAAGAAAGATCAGAGCAAAATCCAACTAGAGCAAAAAAAAAAAAGATAAAAAAACAACAAAACAAGAAGCATAGAACACAAACGCAAAAACTTGCAAAACTATCAAAGCAAAATAGCAAACTCCAAAAGTACCTGCCTCTGCAGAATTGATTAATCCTGCCAAATTGGCTCCTGGTTCTCGGTGTCCTCTTCGCGGAATAAAAGACTCTTGCCGTTGATCTGGGCCTTGCTTCTAGCATTGCCTGACAACATGGGTTCCGCGGCGACCTCAGCAACCTGTGCTTGCATGGGCCGCCGCACACGGACGCGCTGCGGGTAGTGGAAGCTGATAGGCGGCTCCGGGCGCTCTGTTTGCTTTTGGGGCTGCCACTGCTGCGGCTGCGGCTGTTTCTTTTGAGAGGACGACGGTGAGAGGGTCGTCAGAGCGGTACGCCCGTTGTCACTGCTGTTTGAGAGGCTGCCACCACGGTTAGTGGTGGTAGGGCTGAGGGCTCCCGTAGGACGGTAGCTGTGAGTCAGTGGTGCTAGGCGGTTGCAATCATCGTCGAGGATCATAACATCACCGGTGCTGCGGCCTTGACGGTCCTGGTGCACAACAGCAGCCGCGGTCTGCGAGCGTCTCTTTCTCTTCGTCTCCTGAGGTGCCTCCGAACGACGTTCAGAGGGCTTGGCTGCAGACTGGTGGTTATAGTAGCTGTTGCGTTCCTCTTCCAAGCTAGCGGCCCGGCTTGTTTCCTTGCGTTTCTTAGATACAATGCGCTTGTCGCCGCCAGCAGCCGGGGAGACTGCAGCAGCAGACACAGGGAGAGGCGGCAGAGGTTGGTGAACCCGAACAGGTGCCTGCCCAGACTTGCTCCGGGTGATCCGCGTCGTTGATGCTGCCGAATCGTGTGCACTGTAGTCGAAAGAGGGTTGGTTGCTGATCGCCTCGTAGTACTCTGCTTCCGCAGCGGCAGCCGCCGCGGCAGCAGCATTGTGCATGCTCCGAAGGCTACGTACACTGCCGTCCTGTCCCGGTGTCGAACGGATCGAAGGCGCCTTACGCAACTTCTTGCTGATCTTCCGTGGACTGTTGCGGGTAGGCGACCCCGAGGCGGCGTCGGTGCTACGGCGGACTGTAGCGCCGGTGGGCTTTTCAATAGCAGCGTCATGACGGCCGTCGACATCCTCGCCTTCGTCGGCAGCTGCGCGGACACGCTTTGTACCGCGCGGTGTGATGGTAACGGTAGCAGTGCCAGCTGGCGACGGCGCAACAGGCGACAGTGGGGTCCCCTTGATCCACGGTGCCGACTTGGGCGGCGGTGGAGGCGGTGGAGGCGGGCGGGTTGGGCATGCTGCCTGTGCTTCAATGCTACTAGGAGCACTGCTATCCGTGCCGCTGCTGGTGCCACCGCGGCTAGTAAGGCCCTGGCGCGTCGCAGGAATCGCCCGCTTGCTGAAGAACCCAGACTGCATCAGCTGCTGGTAGTTGGCCATCACCTCTTCCGGCGAAAGCTGATCGCCACTTGGCACGACACCAGGCAGGGTAGCCGTTACAGGTGTTGGGCCCATTGCTTGCATGTGGTGTTGTTGCTGATGGTCTTGCTGGTGCTGCTGCTGCTCCTGCTCCAGCTCACGCTTCTTGGCCATGTCAGCCTCGACTGTGCTGCGTGTGCGGCGATGCAGACGCTTCGTCATGCCGTCCCAGATGGGCCCCAGGAAGCTCCGTGGGCGACGCAGGTTGCTGCTATTGCTCGCCGTCGTAGAACTGGTGGCCGCCGTATCCGTTGTGTTTGTCGATGTTATCGAGGCAGATGTGCCCGCCGAGGCAGTGGCGCTGTTGGATGAGCGGAAAGCGGAAAGCGACGGGCGAGCCATTTGCAGGGAGCGGCGGGTGCTGTTTTGGTACTCGCGGTGGGCATACGGATCCTCTCGGCCACCGTCGCCCCGGCTACGAGATCGGGAGCGAGTGCGGCTGCCACGGTCATTGCTGCCGCCTATGCCTCCTAGGTAGGAGACGGGCGGTGCACGACTCGCACGGTCGTTCATGGAGCCTTCGACAAACCGTGAAGTGTGTGGCCGCTGTTGCTGCTGGCTCGGGCGTTGTTGTGGTTGCAGTTGTTGCAGTTGTGGCTCATCGAGATAGCTTGTGCTGCTCGTCCCTGAAAAGGAAGACGGCCGGGGAGCCGTAACCACATCGGCTTCGTTTAGGGAGGCCATTGTGTTGGGTAAGTGAATGGGAGTGTATGTTGAGTTCAGGATGCTCGTGGAGTTAAGGTTTTCGGGCTGTCTTTGACTATGCTTCTTATGGTATCATAGTTTGGCTTTCTGGGAGAGAAGCTGTGAACAATAGTTCGAGTCGTAGACAAGAGTGAAAAGGTCCTCGAACGGATTTGGAGTGTAGTTCGTCGAGATCGGCGGAACGAAGAGCGAGCGAAGGAAGATAGAAGCGCAGTAATAAAGGGAAAAAACACAGGAGGAAATAGAAGAGACGGAAAAGAACGCCAATGTTTATTTGGGGTGCGTTAGAGTTCGCTGTTCGCTCCTTCCGGCTCTCCAATACCAAATGGGGAAGGACTGGATTGCGGGTGTTCCTCTTTGCTCAAGGATCGCACTTTCCCTGCCTTGCTGGCGTAGCTGCCTGTCTTACGTCGCAATGTCGTCTCGTCCGTTCTTTGCGTGTAGTTTCCCTAACAGGAATGTAGGCGTGTTTGTGTGTTTGAAATGGGAAGCTGTGGCATTTCAATTTTTGTTTGGCTGGCATTAGTCCATTCCCTTTTCTGTCTGGTTGTTTTTGGAGGGTCTGAGCGGCGATTGTTTACTTTTGCCCCGTTTAAAGCCTGCGGGCCGGGCAACGAGCCACCGCTCGTCGTTCCTGCAAAGGCCGCTAAACATTTTTGGGGAGACGCCTGGTCTGAAACATGGGCTCCAACCTAATTTTGGCAGTGGGTCGCAGTGGCGCTGTCCAGAGGTGCATTGAGCGCGCTAGCTTCCACGTGATTCAAGAAATTCCTACTTTACTACTGAGTTTGAACGACGTGACAAAGCCTCAGATTTGATGAGGGTCGTGAAATGCAGGCAAGCTGCAGACGCATCGATCTCGTTTCTTTCTGCTGTTTTCATTTCTTTTCTGACCTGCATTACAGTGTTCGTTTATGGTTGGTGTCTTATTGTTGGTGTCGGTTCTCGTCTGATTTTGCTGTGCATCCAGATGGAGTCTGCTTTGTTTACGTTGCCGGAACAATAACCGTCTACAACATACTTGGCTTTATCCCTCACTTTGCTCATGCACACGGTGCTTGCAACAAGTATGCGTTGGCAATAACTCAAAATCCAAATACGGCTGACTCAACTGTACACGTATGGAGTAAGACTACATCTGCAGTCATGGCTGTAAAAAGAACAAGACAGAAGTAACCAAACAGGCAAACGGGGCAAAGACAAAGACGAACGGGACAAGTGGAAATACGTTCGTTGCCGAAAAGAAGAAAGACCACAGCACTGTCTCTGTCTGAGTAGTTCCTCTCCTGACAGATGGAACCAGTGATCTTCCAATATACCAACAATAGACAGCCGCTTCTGCCTTTCGGGATGCAAGAACCGGGACAACAAACGAGCCAGCATCCGCCGCTTCCTGTAATGAGGTGCACTTCATTTCAATCATCTCTCCATTTAAATTAGGCCATTGCACTTCATCTGAGCGTCGAAATATTCATCTTGCTCTTCTCCTTATTTCTTGAGAGACTAGACTGTAGCGGCCCAAAGAACCGCACCATCTCGGTGACCGCATCATCTTCGTCGTCAGACAAAAAGCGTCGTCTGCTGCCGGATCTCGTAGACCGTACATCCGAGGGCCCAGAGGTCACAAGCTTTTCCATATCCTACGTGCGGCAAGATGATGAACTCCGGTGGGTGGTAGTTCATCGGCGCGCTCGTGTCGCCTGGTGGCGCATCAAGGAGGACCAGGTCTTCAAAGTCGATCACTTGAATGTCTTCCGTGACCAACTCGCACAGTTTGCCGAGGTCAGCCTGCATACCAAATATTCTGGTGCATAGGCCGGGACGAAGCCGATCCTCTCCATCCACAACTGCAGCTTTTTTGGCGCACCGAGGAGAGCAAGCAAGGCGTTGTCCGACAGTGTATCGATCTCTTCCAGCTCAACTAGGATGTTCCCATGACGAAAATCGAGCTGTGGTTAGTATTCTAGTAAAGCCGCACCTGATGCTGCGTAGACGATGACGTTGGCGATGGCATGAGGAACTAAAGACTGCACTGAAGTATTGCTTGAGCACAAGTCGCTGTCTGTGTTCGTGCAGAAAAACCAGAGCTACCCAGGTAGGAGAGAGACACATGAGCCTCAGTCCGTTGCCGTAGCCGTTGCCTTTATGACCTCTAGTGCGGAAGCCACGATTGACACAGGAGGGTCACATACGGTGCAGTTCTCGTACATAACACAGAGGAGCGTGTTTTGGAGCACACCCCCCGCAGGATATCAAGTATACCAAAATAGATTCATTTGTTTATATAACTAACCAGAACGTTCCACGAATGTTGGAACAATGTTGAGAAGGGAAATTAGTCACGTACAGGACTCTCCTTGTCCCAGTTTGTGCAAGTCGAAAAAAAGAAACAGTAAGGGGGATCAAGAAACGAACAAAAACAGAAACCAATATGGAAATGAGAGTCGAAACGAAAACATTGATATAAATGGTGGTGAGAGTTCGCACAAGATGGGACAATGGACATACAAGTAACGACAAAAGACAAGCAAATAAAAATTGTTCAATACTAAGCCTAAGGAATCCTTCCCAAAACGCCGTTCCAAAAAGAAAAGAAAATGTGTAAGACGAAAAAAAAAAATTCCCGAAAACAAAATAAACAAGTTTCATCCCGAATCCGGTCTTCGAGTCTCAAGCGCTGTTACGCGTGTAGGGAGAATGGAACGAAAAAAGAGAGAAAAAATAAAGAAATGAATGCAAGTGAAAAAAATAAACAACAGGTGTCTGTGGATGGTGGGTGCTGTCCGTGTTCGTGCCAAAAAAACAAAAATCCGTAAGAAAACGACGCCCGGGGCCTTTCCATCCGATTTGTACAATGCACAGAATACCATACCCAACCTGTGGTAAATCCGTAGGATGAATTTGCATCCAAGTGAGAATGTGACTGGACGCCATTGATTAGGGCCATCAACCACCTCGAACCAAGACAAAGTAGTGCCCAAAAGGCTTACTCCAGGTTTAAATGAAATGAACAAAGGACTCGAAACCTCTTTCTCAGCCCCCTTCTTTACCGGGTGACCTCGCCGTGTGCCGTCCAGACGGAACCGTCAGCACGCTTCCACCAGAGCTGCTCATACTCGTGCTCGCGCGGGGGCTCGACCTGCCGAGCGTGATTCTTGACAGCTGTGTTGGCTGCATATGCCTCGGCCACAGGGTCCAAGTTATTGTACTGGCCGTAAGACCGCTTCTTCTGCAAAGCAGGCGCTGACGGAGCCGACTGGTTCGTAGGGCCAGACGCGTGCGCAAGAATGGGCTGTGGCAGAAGCAGCTGGCTAAGCGAGGGGACGCGGTCGCTGTTGGGCGACGTGGTGTGGTTGTGGCTGCTGGGCGGCGGCGGTGGTGGTGCCTGACGCTTCTCGTCCTGGAAGGAGATCATCTCGCTGAGAGACGGCAACGTCAGGGTCTTGGACTCGGCAGGCGAGATCATGCGGCTGTCCGACCGATGGTCGTCGGCGGGCTCAATCGCCAGAGGCGCAGGCGTGTACTTGCTCGAGACGCGGCTGTGGTAGTCAAACGACTCGCGCTTTGGCGATGGTGCAGGAGCAGCCGCAGGCGGAGGGGCCGTCGTGTAGTGCTGAGACGTCGGGCGGTCCTGGTAGTATGACTGGGAGGAGTTGGGAGGCGGGGACGCAGTGTTGACATGAGAGGGCGAAGGAGACGGGGCGGAGAAGGACGAGGTGGAGTGGTGTTGGGCGTGCTGAGGCGGTTGTTGCTGTGGCTGTGGCTGCGATGGCTGCGCGTACGAGTGCGTTGGTGTGGAGTAGGTCGTCGGCGATGGAGGTACCGATGAGGGCTGTGCAAAGGCGTTCGGCTGGTTGCCACCGAACCGCAGGTGGGCGCTGTTGGTCGTATGCGGACCACCAGAGCTGGTTCCGAAGCCAGGAGGCATGGACGGACCGGACTGCGGTGACGGGGCAGCACTGTGGTGGTAGTCGGTCATAGATGGGCGGCGCTGGGGATGGTTGGCGTCGGGAACGTAAGGCGTGCGGTTGACACTCTCGGTGCTCATGGAGCGGGCGCGGTAGTCGGCAACAACCTCGGGCGTTTGTGTGCGGTGGCGGCGAACGTATTCCTCCTTGGCAAGGGCATCGCCGTTGCTGCTGGCGACACCGGACGTAGCGGACTTGCCCTCGCGGCGGCGCATGCGCACATCACGACGGATACGGACACGGCAGCCCTGCTCGGCGACAGTGCGTGACAGAGCAGTGCTCTCGGTAAGGCCAGGGAACTTCTTGGCGCTGAAGACCATGAAGTCGTTGGACTTGACCTCCATGCGCCAGTCGAAGGACTCGGGTGTGTGGGCAGCACCATCTGAATTCTCCTTGTCGAGATCGGCGAACTCCTTCGTCTGCTCGAACAGGTTGAAGGTGAGGCGGTAGCGGCCCTCGTGGCGGACAGACAGATCGGGGAACAGGAAGTAGCCGGCCTCCTTCGGACGGTCGAGGTACGCCATGCCAGAGACAGGCATGCCGGTCAACACAGGCGGGGTGGCGGCCGAGGGCGGTTGCAGACGGCCATGGGCAATGACGCGAGCGTGCTCGAGTGTGGCGAAGAGGAAGAAGTTGGCGTTGTAGGTGAAAGTGATGTCCTTGGCGTGCTCCATGGAAGGGCCCTCGAAGATACGGAGCTCGACAACGGGAGGCGGGTCAACTGGGCGACGGTCGGCAGACGCTGTGGCTGTTAGCGGTTACATTCAACATTTAAAGCTTGCGTGGCCCGTAGCCTTCGTCTAAATGCGTCACTGTCGCCCGGCCATACATGCGTACTCACATTTGGGACCAGCACCGCAGGCGCGAGCACGCTCGGGTTGCTGAATGACCTCGAGATGGTACCAGAGGCGACGGCCACCACGGGTCGTGCGGTCAACAATGACCGCCTCCGGGTGGCCGGCAGCGATGGCCGGGGCGACCATCGTGGGAGGAATTGTGCTGAGTTTGTGGAAGAGTAAATGCGGAAAAGTGTGTTCAATGAGCGCGTATCTTGTTTACTTTCATTCGTCGAGTAATATCGTCGGATGTCGGTGGCGACCGTTCGTGTCGACTCTTCTCGTTTCGTTTGCGTCCACGATGTTTCTCTCAATGTCGACAATAACGTCGTACTCCGAAAGTCTATAGAGAACCTATTGTCGATTTGCAAACCGTGAGACAGCGGCGGGTTTGCCTCTTTTTTGGTCGTTGATGTGAAAGGCGAAAGAGACAGGAAAAAGAAAAGACAAAAAGAAAGGGAAATCGAAGAAGAGGAGAGGAGAGAAAGTAAGAGGACGATGGGGGTCGGAGAGTTGAAGAAGGAGTTGGGGGCGTGTAGGTAAGGAAAGTGCGAGGGGAGGGACAGCCTGGGAGAGGGCAGAGAGTGAAAGAGCGAAGGAGGCCAGCGCTTGTCTTTTCCTGGGAACGAGCCGTGGAGGGTAGGTGCCCTTTTCGTTTCTTGGTACGCTAGCGTTTCTATGAATGGAGTCCGGTCGCAGTGTCGCTCCATGGCTCGTTTCTCGCTAGTGTGGGAAGGTGGGTGTGGGTATGCTTTTATGGCAGGGGCGGGGCGTGATAGGGCCCCGGGTGCCAAAAAGGGGGGGTGAAGGGGAGAATTTCCTGAACAGGCACCTCGAAGGGGTGCACATATTAACACGGGCGAGGCTCCTTCCACATACACGGCTCTGTGAAGCAGTGGAAAGTGCGCATCGTGAAATAGAAGGTGCGTCCTGACAGTTTCCAAGACTGGGAAAGAGCGAAGCAAATGCGCAACAATGAGCTGTGAGAAATTATTGGCCTTGGATGGCTGGTGGAAAAGAGAAGGAATAGAGACAGACGAGCGGACTGCGGACGCGCGACCCAGACCCCAGAACCAGATCCAGACCTGTGGGCTGGACTGCTTGAACCACTGAACACAGGTAGCTGGGTGAGCTGTTATTGGAGGACATACGCCGACAGGAGCGGAGAGGCAGAGCGCAGTGACCAGGTGAAAAGCAGGAGCAGGAACCCCATGCACCAGAACCATGTCCGAAAAAGAACGACAGCAGCGAGGGTGGGAAGGAGCCACCGCCTACTTCGTACTCAATGGAAGAGAAAAGTAGGGGTGGGCCACGGGAGAGGGAAGGAAAGGGAAAAGAGTGACAAACAGGTAAGGTGCTGGGGTGTGGGCTTTGTAGAGGCAGGGGTGTGGACAAAATCTGGCCTGGGAAAACTACAGCCACAGGGCCGCTTACACCTGGGCAAGGCAGGACAGGCATTGGAGTGCAACAGAGAAAAGGAAGAAGCCCGGACTTTTGGCATCGACAATCATTTAAACAAAAGAAAACAAAGAAAAAGATACGAGCCGAAGAGGCTGTAGAGCTTGATGACGACCAGGCATGAAGGACGAGCCCAACAGACGACGGCGGCAACGGCGAGAGTGTAGGCGAGAGGGACAAGTCGCTACAGTATTGGAACGTTGCGAGAGGACAATGGGAGGACAGCTGTGACGTGAGGATGCGACCCGAAGGTCTCTGTTGATGATGGGCATACAAGTACACATACCCAGGCGATGTCTCGAGAAGTCAGGAGAACCGAAATGACGGTTTGTGAGAGCAGCCAGAGCCCGAGGCTGAAGGGCTCCAATATTTCAGCATTTTTCAGAAGGGATCGTCGAATGAGGACATAAAAAGATACAAGGGACAAAACAAACACTGGACGCTCTCCACTTGGCAACCACCCGACACATGAAGGGTGATGTGGGTGAGAAGGACCGGAGATATTGGGGAACGAGAAAAGATGGCTGAAAGAATCGAGCCAGGCGCAGAGAGGATACTCGTAAAACGCCCCGTAAAAAGAGAGGGCAGTAGCCAGTGCGAGACATGGGCCTTGCAGGTGACCAATACCGTGTGCCTCTTGCAGCACTTGCAACACACCCCAGTCCTATTTACGACTAGCTTCTTTTTCTCGCTGGCCCTGGACGGGTCCGTTGACCTGCTGTTGGCCAGCAGGTGCCAAGCGAAGGGAGCAGCGCAGAATAAGTGGGTCATTTGTGGGTCCCTCGTGGAGCAGTCGAACAGTGCGACAGCGCAACGAGGAGAGGAATCAAGGCGACGAACCATGTTGATGGTCGGTTTGAGCAGCTTAGTGTAATCTTTGTCAGATGCATCCTGGAACGGGACCCGGTTGCTTGCACAGAGGCTGCATGCACGACGTACAGAGGCACAAAGCATGTCGTACTTACAACATACTTTGTATGACGAAAATCGAGCATGGAACATGCGAGGAGGCGAGAGTGAGAGACGTAAAATTAGAGGTGAATTTGCAATGCACAGGTAGACACACGCAGCGGTCCAGACACGTCCAGCGAAATAAACAGCATTTGTGCATGGTGGATGGGGCTGTTATGATCGGGGACTTTTTTAATAAAATGCGATTGAGATGCAATAAGATCGCTCCTTCCCTACTTTATGAGCACATTTTCGCTTTACTCCATATTTCCTTTTCCTTCAAAATTGACCCATGCCTTTTGACCTGGATTTTCCCAGTACCAGAGCGACGGAGACCAACATACATTGCGTCGGAGGCGGAAGAGGGTGAAAGAATTGTCTGCTTGGCTCTTGTGCATCCTACGCGCGAGGATTGGAATGGACAAAGCGTCTGCTGTCCCGACGCCGTGGCAAGCTGGTAGCATAAAACAAAAAGTCCATATACGCGTATTATACGAAAGAATAAGTGAGGGTGAACGAGGCGAAATGAAAGGAAATCCCGAATTAGGAGAGTGCGCGCCCAACCGAGATGAACTAATCCACAAAATTGTACGGAGTAAGGCGTGTTTCTGTTTTGGGTTTGTGCAACTGTCAGAGCTGGCGAAGCGAGGCCGAAAAAGGTCGGGTTTGGAGTGCGAAAAAGAAAAGAAAAAGAAAAGGAAAGAAAGGAAAGAAAAAGAAACCATGTGAGCGGCCGGTCCTAGGAGAAATGAGAACTGACAGAAAAAGACACCAAAAAACACCAAAAAAAACCACGCGACGAGAATAGCTTGAAAGCTGACTGCCCTCTCCCAGGGAACATAACAAGCCTCCGCGCAAAGTGCCAGAACAGCTCCGGGATCGACCAATAGCCCCTTCAACGGAGAATGTACAAATGCAGGCAAGAGCGTCCTCGACGGACTGGAACAGTGGCATGGGCCTGGACCTGGACCTGGGGCTCTCCTGGCCCCCAGGTCTTTGCAGGCCGAGCCAAACCCCTTTTAGTTAGGCTATGGGCAATCAATGGAGCTGTCTGAATGGCTGCAGGGGCAGGAAGGGGGAGAATTGGCGTCTGTTACGGGCGAGGTAGGCCGAAAAGTACTGCAATGCCGAAGAACCGTTAGCAGTCCGAAGAAGGCCGCGCACGGAGCATTGCATATTTTACGGTGCCGACGAATGAGAGGGAGGCACGCCAGGAGAATATGGAAATTAACGTCAGAGACGGGGGGACGTTGCAACCGTTGCATTCGTTTGGCTTGCGTATTGTGCGAACTAAAAGACGACCATTGCGTGGCGGAGGAGGAGCAGGGGCAACGAAAGAACTACGACGTGCAACAGCGCTGGTCTAGTTCGTACAAGAATACAAAAAAGCTCGAATTGAAATTACGGTCTGTCGTCCTTCGTACATATTGCTGAGTACAGAGCGTGGAGTACCGTGTTGACGCAACTTGTGTTTAGAAGAACACCCTAACAGCGTGACGCTCAAAAGTGCACCGCGAAGTGGCGATGTTGGCCTTAGAACCTGTTCATATGTCTGTTGGCACTATATTTGTTACGAGCAGCTGTTTTAGTCGTAGTTTTTTTTTTTTGTTCATAGTACCCTATCCAGGGCAGTGGGATTTTGTCATTCGACCGTCGGGCTGTCAAAGTCGCACTATGTATGTCGTATGTTGTATTATGCCTTTGATGCATTTTCTGTTGGCTGTTGTTTCTTAGAACCAGCAGGCCGTCGCTTCGTTGGAATTCAAGGAGTTGGAAACGACACAGTGCAAACTTCGTCGATCAGCCTTTTGCTTTTTTGTTGTTTGTCGCTCTGTGTTCTTCCAATCTTCTTGACAAAGCCACAAGCGAACGAGGGAGGCTAAACAGACACACCATTCTTGTCACATTCTGTATCTCCAACGGTCCTAAATCCTTCCCGCGAACGATCGTCCTATTTCCCTCTCCTTCTTTGAGTTGTCATTTTTATAAATTCCTCAAACCCCCACCCACCAAAAGATGCACGTCTGTGGCTCGGATGTGAAGCGAAAGTAAAAAGTACGGACTGCGACGTAAAAAGTGCTCAACATATCCACACACCAGCCCATGGTTCAACCTTTCTGGAGACTCAAACAAGAAAGCCCCTCTACCTAGCCACTACACAGAAACAAGAGGGACAGGCTTGCAGATAACCAGGAAACGAGGCGACCTGGCGACGTCTGGTAGAGAGGAGGATGCACAAGATCGCCGTCAGAAATCCTGGTGAGAGCTGGAGTACCTGCGTCGCACGTCGTATATTGTGTGTAGAAAAGGTATCTTGTTTCTGGGACCGAGATATCCATTTGCCATGCTTAGATTATTCTCGACTTTTGTCTACATAACCTCTCAATGACACTCTGACATGCAAGACAAAGCTTGGACACTTCGAGGCTATCGGCACTGTGCACTTTTGTCAACTTGGGCCATGCTCTTTTTGGCATGTCCCCGGCTTCGCCGCTTTTCATTGGCCTGTTTCAACGTTTCCAAAATGGCTCTCAACTCTGGTCCCCTCGCTTGCAATCCGCTCCTCTCTTCAACGGTGCGAATGTCAATGATGCGCCACTGTCATGCCATGCCATGTGTCACAGCGACCCCCTTGCTTGCCGCCACACCGCTTCAAAGTATTTCAACAGTTATATCGAAGCAATTACGATGCTCTTCTTTTTGAGTCGCGTTCTCATGTACAGTCTCCACTTGAATAAACTGTGAGTTCGTCGGTCTTGGCTTGCCAATTGAACGTACACGAAATGGGCGAAACAGGCAAATAATCGAGGGCAATGCTATATGCTACTTTCCAAGAGTTCTCGTTTTCCAGTGTTAGACCCTGTTTGGGCTCTCTTGTGGCCGATCACTGCGCCTTCATTCATATCTTTTAATTCTTTTATTTCCTTTTATTTCCTTTATTTACGACCAAAGCACAATATGATTTAGTGCCGACAGAGGCGCGCAGAATCGCTCCGGAAACAGAAAGGCGCCCTTTGACTAGCGCCCTTTTTTGAGTAGCATGCGTTCCCGCGCTAGCCCGCGAGCCAAGCGAGAAGCGACACGGCCGAGATGGATATACAAGCCCCAAAAAAGAGGGGACCTGTAACCGCTGGTGCGGATGCTGTAGGGAGCCAAAAGAACCCGCCACAGAGGGCCAGGACACCATCTTCTAGGGGGCGATAAAGCGTGATGACGGCAGTACGGCATGCTAGTGGACAAGGACACGCTAGCTGTCAATCAAAACAAGGTGGCAAATGCCCTCGGGTGCCTTTGTCGAGTGGGGCCGACAGGAAGAGTACGAACTATGGGAACATCCCAAGTATGTACTACAGCCAGCCACACCCCGGCAGAAAGGTACAAAGGAAACCGAGAATGTGGTGAACTTGGAGAAACAAGAGTGTAAAAAATGAGGGGCGTTCCTTCCCAGTTCAGTGGTCAAAGCAAAAGGCCGCTCGCCCACCCTCCTCACTTCGTAAAATCCTTTCCTTTGATTTTCGTTTCGGCCGTTGAGCCTGGAACAAAGCACGGAGTGACAACGGGAGAAAATGATAAGGGAAAAAAGTACCCAGCATATGGCCCGAGAAACCACGCGGAAAACTCGCACCAGCGCACGAGGAACAAGACCCCAAGAGCGTTGCAAAAGATCCCGAGATCCCGTAGAATATCCATGAACAAGGCGCTAGGAACGGGGAGTGGCCTTAAAATTGTGGCAAGTACAAAGTAGGGTCTCCCAGACCCCGGCTTGGTCCTTCCCCCAGCACCGCGCGCCGTGCCCCAACAGCATGGGAGAGGGAAGGAAGCAATCAGCAACAGTGAGCAGGAACAGGCACCCCGTCAGCTGTTGGAGAGTCCCTAGCCACGTTCTGACCTTCCTTCCCTCGTTCTCAAGATGTCCAGTGGCTCCATAAGGAAGGAATTATGGGCCACGACAAAACACCAGGCGCCACTACGGCCCCGCTGTAGCAGAGTCAGTAGTGTGAATACGACGCTGTTGCGAGCCACATGGTCCTGTAGGAGGGGAGGCAGAGCATCGTGGCTGCTGAAGGGGACAAAAGCCAGTGAATCTCGAGCCTGTTTCGCCGAAAGGATAACGACCCAACAGTGGAGAGGGGGTTGCCTGCTACTCTGAGCACTGAGCATCCACGCCAGAAGACAGTGTGCACAGTGGGAAGGAGCGAGAGAGGGCCTAGAAGCTTCACTCCAACAGCTCCGTCCAATGAGAAGGAGCAATCAGTCGCTATGCCCAAAAGAGAAATTGGCCGTCCAGACTTGGATAAGGACGATAAACAATGGCAAGCGAAACGACAAGCGAAGTCTAGCGAACCGATGTCCATGAACACGAAGAACGACGAAACGCAAAAATGGATAAAAGACGATGCGGAAGGGCGAAAACAACGCCGGGGAACGTGCCAGCGAAGACGGCCAATGAGCACGACGAGAAGACTTTGCGAAAGGCAAAATACGACGCAAAATTCCGAGAGCAGTTCCACGCAACCCAAAGTCAAACCAAGGTATACTTTTGCCAAACAGAAGTACGCAGTGCAACAGATGGGCGGCTGGACAGTCAGTCAGACAGCTTGACTGGCAGAGGAGTGGGGCGAAGCGACAAAATCAACGAAATTAGGGGACCACAATTCACCGTCGTCGACATGCTGGAAGGGGAAACCGGCCGCAAAAAAAGAAAGGAAATCCAACGGATGAGCATTCTCCAATCTCGTGCGCCATTCGGGCCTCTCGGTGTGGCGGCTCTCTTTTGACGGTCGTTCGTCCTCGGACGTTTTCCACTCAGCAAACTGACAGGTCAGCATAATTTATTCAGACTACACGCGTGGGAGAAGGGCAACGCCAGTATGCTGTCTCGAAGACCATACATTGTGACGCAGCCCGGGACGCCCTTAAAGAGAGACCTTAAAAGTCAACTGACGACGTGAAAAGGGAGAATAACCGCGTTTCTGCAAGGGAAGAGATCTGCCTCCTTTTCTCGTCGTGTCAACCATCAGGGTCTGCTCAAAATCCCTCATGGCTTGCTCTGGTCCCTCGACCGGGCCGGAGACCATAAACGCTCCGACCGAGCGGCCTGTACGCCGCGCATGTACGCCGTCGCATCGATCGCGTTGTCGTTTCTCCCTCGGTTTTGTCTACTTTTAAAGACATGGCCAAGACAGTCGCATGTCAGGAGATGAGACGTGCACAGTTGGATCTAGAGAAACTCGACTGAAGATGAAGGCCAGAGTGTTGGGCCGAGTCTCCTGTTTTAACCTTTTTCGTCACATTTTCCTATAGGTTCTTTTCTGTTTTCTGGTGTCCTCTTTTTGTTCTCCTTCTGCTTTTGCCTTGCCCGTCAACAGGCCGTGCCATTTGTGTGTCATCATGCCTCCTCTTGGACATGCGGACGCACTCCCTTGCAGTTTCTCGACGGTTTGAGACATTAATCTGCACACCTGTGGGGGCTGTAAGGCGACCCCCGATACTGCCAGCAAGTGCATCTATGTACTTTTTGCTTTTGTATGTCATCTTCCGTACACTGTTGTTCATCCATTTCCCCCTGCTTCCACTCGACCTAGCTCTTCTTTTGCTTCGTCTTCGTTTAATTTTCTTCTTTTTCGTCGTCTTCTTCTACTTACCCCTCAGATTGCCTCCACGCAGGCCCGGTTCGTTTCCATTTTTCGAGCGGAAAAACAAAAAGTAAAAAGAGAGGAAACGGCCGTTTCTCTTGGCTCGTACGACGTGCGATGCCTTGCCTCGTGGCCAGGCCTGCCTTGATTGAATCCCCCAACACAACTCAACGGCACACTTGTTGGAAATCGCGCGGCTCTTGTGGCCCTCCCCTGAAGTGAAGAAAGCCGTTGATCTGCCACATTTTGGCCCCCATGTTACCTTTGCAGAACAAGCTTCCTCGTATGTCGTACAGAGAGGAGAGGAGTATTAGAAGTGCCCACCCAGATCCAGCACGGCAAAATATCACACCCGACAAAATTGTGAGACTCTCGACGGAAGTCAACTCCGTGTCGCCGGTTCTGGATTCCAGCCCTTTGCAACAGCAAGCCACCAGTTGCAGACTGACAGGACGGCATCCGTTCCACAGACGGTGACTTTCTTTGCCAACATCCGCCAGCTGTCTCGTTTTCTGGAACTTGGTGGTGTGAGAACGGTCTGAGGACGGCCTAAGGCCTTCCCATCGTATAGCATGTCCTGGTTTTAGGATACACGACTGTCCCATCACTACGTCCTGGTACACGGCCTATGCATCATGTCGGTCTTGGTCAGTATCGGCGCGCTTTTCACGTGTTTATGCACTTCAATGCGTTGTGCACTGTGGACAGTCGGCATTTCGAGTCATGGCTCTAAATCAACCGAGGCCGTCACCAAAAACGAGATATGCTGGGCGACAAAAAAATCAAAGACAGTAACTTCATCGAGAGGTGCTTCAGAGTTGTTCCAATATATCAACGTCGCTTCCCCTTCATGGAAGATAATTTTGTTCCCGTAGCTCTATGCTTTGCCAATGTGCTTTCCCTCGCGTGTTTTGAATCCTTCCCATGCTCTCCTTGTAATCAGATGCTCAAACCTCACATCTACCGTCAAAGCTCTTGTCCCGTTTGGTTGACACTTTCTGGGACCGAACACGCCACGATTCAGCCCGAAGGATGGCTAGCAATCTATTTTTTTTTCACCTTTTTCCCGTCACGCAAGTGTACACCCGTCGGCCGTACGCCGTACACTTACTTGTTGGATCTCGACGCAAAAGAATACACCCCCCTTCTGTCATCCCGCGTCTCGCATGCCTGCTCGACATGCTTCACGTCCCTCTTCCGTCCGTTTTTCATTTCTTTTTACCTTTCTCCCATGTGGCAGACCTGCAACCTTGCCGCCTTCTGGAACGCTCTGGACAATCTCCAACCGTCACTTCCGTTCTCTCTCTCCCTCAGCTCACGTCTTCGCAATCTATCATCGTGACTAGGAGACCAATGGTACGCGGGCATCCATGTTCTCGTCACATACAAAAACTGCGATTACAAGCCTCACCTGTGTGATTGTTTGGTATTTTGTAGTTTTATTTCATCTTATTTCTTGATTCTGCCTGGCTGCTTTCCCGGTGCTTTTGAGGCAGAAGTCCCGTAACTCGGTCTTTTGGGAGTCAGAGAGGTCCAGTTTCCCCTTCTTTCATCATCCTGACGTTGACGTGCGTCCCGCATCCAGCAACTATATTCTCGGAATCGACCTATCGAGCGCGGTTGCCGGCAGAATAAAATTATGTGCCCACGAAAAAAATACATTCTGGCTGGCCATAGTTAGCTATATGAGCCATGCGAGTTCCATCGGGACACGTCTTGTTGGGATAGCCTCATCTTGTGACTGAAGGCGGAAATATCTCGTCGAGACTGGCTGTTTGGTATAATCATACACCTCGCATTGCCTGTTAGTTGCGAGCCTACTTGGTTCACAGTTGCTATTAGAATGTCCCAAGTCCCAGTGCCTGGTCGGATATATGCATGACGCTATACATGAAGGTATAACAATGAGTGTCTAATATTATGAGGCATGGAGGGATTGCATATATGTCAATTTGAGATGGGGGAGAGAGGGGCGGCTAGTATCTCATCGTCCTGATTTCTTTTATTTACATTGTTGTTTCATTTCGATTTATCATTTTCGTTTTTTCCACAACATTGTCATACTTTTTGGTGGACATAACTGTGTGAGAATAAACACATACATAAATAAATAAATAAAAATAACGAAGCAACAAACAATCCACCATTTTATTATATGCTTCAGTTGCCGATTTTACTCTCTTACGTCCCGTCAACCTCACGTCACCTTTCCATCCACGCCCTTTTTACTTGCTCGGCTTATTTATTTTTACCCAGTTTTGCCGTGTCCCTGTCCCCTGCCCCTGGTTTCTCTTATTTCTGGCCACCGAACTGGATTGATTTTCTCCATCAACCGCATCGCGAGGACACTACACACAAAAAAACGGGAATGCACTTTATGTCGAGCAATGTATCCCGTCCTTTGGGGACACAACAGGGGCATAACAGGACGCGGGCGGGCAAACAACCGGTGGGCGAGCGGGTGTGGCGTTTTGGATTTTTGGATTCTGGATCTTGGATCATCTCGGCGATGTTTCCGGTCCCGAGAAAAAGCTAGAAAGACTGTGAATCCGTCCACCAAACCACACGGCCCAAATTGATCGTGGATACTATGACATCGACTCGTTTTACACGGCTGACAAATATTCCTGTTTCTGTCCTTTGTATTTATCACTCTCGGCTTCCACCTCGTACGGCAAGCTCTGCCTAAAGTGTATTTTGGGGCCCTACATCCTGCGGACGTTCGACCAGGCTCGAGGGAGGCCAGGCCTGTTCTCCTGCCGTGTATGAAGTGGTGGGTGTGGTGACAAAACTCTCTATCCTTCTTCGCTGATGGATATGGTGTCCCGCCACCCATTTTTGCCCCCCTCACCGACGCACCCTTATACTTTATACTCTGTGGGTTTTCCCCGTCGCACACCCTGGGTTACATACAACGACTCATTTATTTACTGTCTTTCCAGTGCCCGACAAAGTGAGAGGAGAAAGGAACACGGCCAAAACCAGGCCCCTGGTGCTCTCGCTCTATTTCCTCTCCGTCTTTGCAGGTATTATCCCACAGCATATAAATTAAGTTTTCGAAAAAAAAAGTGTCCCGTCAAAGCCTTTCGGCAGATTGTGTAGATGCACTTCGTGCCCCAGAAAGGTCAACTGGTTCGCAAGTCTGTTTGGGCATTGCCAGCCTAGTGTTCGTCTGTTTCCAGGGTATTTCTTTGGGTGTTTAACCGGGGTATCAAAAAAAATTGTAAAACAAAACAGAGGCAAAAATACGACGAAGGAAAGACCACTCTCGCCCCAAACATAAAACAAAATGATGTGTCTGATGGATATGTCCTTGGTATGGAGGTTGGTGTAAGGCGTCCTTTCTGGAGACACTTCTTTGTTTTGGTAGAGCTGGGGTGGTATCGAATAGCTGCTGCTAGAGAAAAAAAACAAAAAGGGGAGTGTTGGATATCTCCCACGCGCGTGTTTGATGACCCGGAGGGGAGGACGAAAAAACAGAGAAGCCGGGGCCCGGACTCATATTATCGTTACAAGGAGATGAGATTGTTGGAGACCCGCGACTAATAAAGATCTAACATGAGGCTGCGTTGAAATGTCTCTACCAAACTGAACCTTTGATTTTTTCTTCCGAGAGACGAAGAGAACGGACGACATATCCGCCACCACCACGACGTCGATCCTACCGGATTTTGCAACACGACCGAGCCCGGTGTGTCTCTTTTCTGGACCCTGATATGGGAAGATGCACATCCTGAAAAGCTGCTTGAACTATGACAGCCCAAGCTAAATCTGTCAACCCTTTATCCAAGCGCCCCGATCGAAACCATGGAGTTTCCACAAGTGAATAGGAAGTACAAAATGAAACAAAAGGACACGATCAAGGAGCGACTTGTCATTAGCCGGGCGTCTCGCCCTTCGTCTGGCGACAGCTTCATGGGTCCATGCCCTTCAGCATCCCTCGGCCGTGCGTTCGACGACCGGGCTCCAGATGGGTGGTGGGGTGTATGGGTATCCGCCCCGGGAAGATGATTTTATAGGCCTCTCGATGTTGGTGTACAGCACAGAACGTTTGTTTTCTTCGTGACGTATTTTCTGTGATGTTTTCAGGCCCTGGGAGCTTTCAAGCCACGTTAACGACCAACTCCGCCCGCTGCAGCCACAAGAACTCGTGCTTATGTGGCAGGCGCAGCCAACTTACGAGGAAGAGCTGAGGATCTACCGCGTTCAGTCCGACCTGGCTTATTTTGAATACAAAACGGCCTCGATAGAGTTTCAAGCCAGTCGACAAGCGTATCGAGACTACGAAAACGTTGCAAGGAAAGCCAGAGACCACAAAGGGACTACCATACATATACAGGCATAACATACATCACAGCAAGCGAGAGTCACGATTTTGGCACCTCGCTACGGGTCCTCTATGACCAATACGTCGTGGCCGCTTGCAATGGGAGAGCTTGACTTCTGGTAATGTTTTCTTAACTAGATTTCAAATTACATATTCATGTGCATATTCATCCACCACTCATTATACATTACTAGCACCGACGTTGTGTAAGCCAAGGCCGAGCCGCTCAAGCTGTGAGTCGTAAGGACAGAAGTGAAGCAAGACGAGGTGGCCCTCGGCGTGCTTCACACTTCTTGGGGCCTCGAAATATCTGATCATAATAACGAGTGAAACCAACAATTGGGGTATATCCAAAAAAAAAAAAAAAAAAAAAAAAAGCAAACAATGAAAGAGACGAGATCCAAAATCATCAAGACGAAGCAAATCGTAAAGAGCGGTTGTCAAGTGTGGAGGTTGACGGAGTTCGCAAGCATCATCCGGCTGACTTGACTTTTTGAATTTGTGTAGTGTCGAATCAGGGTCCGGCATCGGGTACGCTTGAGGGCGGATCATGGACAATACACCCCGATGAGGTTGGTTTGCCAAGAGCCACTGATCGGTGCATCTTGTTACGCAGTCACGGCGGGCTCCGGAGCAACGACACCGGGACCACCGGCCGGAGTGGCAGTGGCGGGAGCCGCAGCGGCAGCCTGCTCCTTCTCTGGGTAGTGGCCGCCGGCCACGGGGACGCGGCCGTACTGGGTAAAGGCAATGTTGAGGCCGCTGTAGTCCCAGTTGCGGGACAGGAAGAGCGTGGCAAAGGCCAGGACGGGCAGCAGCAGCACGTCGAGGATACCGTACCAGATGGAGCTCGGCGTCACGCCGATGCGGTTGCCGCCGTCGCTGAGGCCATAGGCAAGCGGGTACAGCAGCCACAGCAGGTTGAGCCAGCCCGACAGCAGGTTGAAGTCGCGGGCGACGCGGACGCGCACGGCCGAGCGGCGGCCGTCGAGCAGCCACTGGCTGACGGCGAGCAGGATCCAGGCGACGGTGCCGAAAGCAAAGAAGCCCCACTTGTAGTTGGAGATCGTGAAGGCGCCGACCAGGTAGGACACGACCCAGATCCAGCTGAGGAAGATCTGGTAGACAATGGTGGCCCAAGGAAGGCCAGACACGAGGCCCAGCGACAGGATGGCGGCGGGGAAGGTCACAACCCAGTTGATGTAGTGGGCATAGAAGACCTGGCGAGAGAGGCCACGGCTCTCCTGGTTGACCGTCTCGATGACAACGAAGCCCAGGTCGGAGGCCAAGGCGAAGTAGGTGACGACGCCGACGAACAGGCCGATGCCATAGATGTAGTGGAAGACACGCTCACCGGCGCGGGCAGCAAAAGACAGGCCGAAGATGGCGAGGAACGACGCCAGATAGACGGCAAAGACTGCCCACAGCCAGTCGGACCCGTGGACCGACAGGTGCTCGTCGCCGGCGGGCGGATTGATGTTCAGTGCATCGTTGGAGCGGAGCTGGATGACGCCCATTGTGGAGTGATGGGGAGTGGTGTGTGGTGTGTGATGTGTGGTGTGCAGTGTGCAGTGAGCAGTGAGCAATGGAGCAGTGAGCAGTGCGCGCTTGAGTGCTATCTGTACGGATCTGATGGTGATAATTTTATATTGAAGAAGATGGATGTGGATGGTTGGGTACAATTAGACCCAAGTGGTACCACGACTGTGAGGCAGGACTGCAGATATGCGCGTGCGGATGCTGGTGAGACGAGAGGGGAGAACGCATACATATCATCACCAGCTCGCCTGGGGAGGCTGTGAGGTTCTTATAGAGAACGGTCCGGGCAGAGAAAATGAAGAAGAAACAAAAGGAGGGGGCGTACAAGCCGCAGATAGTTCTTTGTGCACCTGCCGTATAGGTGTGTGGCACCAGTCACTTCGAGGGCAGGAACGTGCGAGCGAAGGAGCGAGTGAGCGACAGAGGAAGGCATGTGTCGGGAAGGCGCGATGGGGGGAGAGCATGAGGCGCCATGAAAGGGAAAGAGCAGCAGACAGAAGAATCATAACCCGAGGCAGGCCGAGTGGCCGAGACCGCACCCTGACCATTTGTTTTGTTGCTCATCGGCTTTTGCCTTGTTTTCCAAAAGCAACACAGCAGACTTCCCGCTACCTCCGAGACGTCCGCTCATTGACGACTCACAGGACGACAACAGACGATCACCGTCTCTCCCTGCCCAGCCCATCCAATACCACCAAGTTCGGAGTGCGTGCTCTTTCCTACGGATGCTTGCCAATTTGCTCAAACATAGTCCCCAAGTGCCTTCAAATCACGCGATATCAGGACGAGGTCCGTGTCCTTTCCCATATTGTTCGTCGTCCTCACGGCCTTGGAAAAGCTACAGACGACGCCACGGGAGGGCTGATTAATTGGAGTGAGTCTGGAGAGGCGAAAATGGCGTCAATTGGATAATGGGACGAAATGAAAATGACACTCGAACCAAAAAAAATAAATAAATATAAAATAAAGACGGTCCTAGGCCGGGATCCAAAACGGGAGACCCGCACAAGGCTGCAGTGGGCTTCTTCGTTGCTTCGCCGTTGGAGCTTTGAGAAACCCGAGGCGAGACCGAAGCTGGAGGGATCCACAAGAGCTTTTCTTGTCTGTCTGTCCTGTCTGATTCTTGCTGTCATCTCCGGTCCTCGTCACACCACCGGGTACCCCTCCTCTCCACAAATCTATCACGAGATGTGACATCACTGTGGACTAGGCTCAACCGAGCGTTGTGCGTTCTGGTGGGCCCCTTGTTTCTTCTTATGTTTTGCTTGTTAGACGCCAGAGCTGTTGGCAAGTCGATGCACTGGGATGAAGAACAAGCCGTACGGCACAACCAACAGACGCATTCCAACGATCATGACGCCGCTGGTTTCTCTACCTTCCCACTACCGAGTGTACACGTGGTTGTCATACAACAGAACAAGAAATGCAGACTGTCAATTCTTCTGAATAGTATGTCTTTGATTGCGAATTTTTTTTATTTGTGATCCATGATGCGATGGGTGGTGTGAAGTGTAGCCTCTGGTATGTCGTCAGGTCCCTTGAGCAAGACCCGTCTTCAGTGGCACCATATGTGATTTGTGTCTGCGATCGACAGCCCTGGCTTGGCATTTGTAGATGGTGCATAAACCGATTGTTAACGGCAGACGGACAGGGCCACGGCTCCTCTGGCATTTGCCGTGCTGTGGTTGCATTGCAAAGATTCTTGTGTCATCCAATTCGATGATCGGCTTGCCTACATGGAAAGGATGGGTGGTGGAGGGTGCTTGTGACCGTTTGCGTTTTTTGTGGCTTCTTGGTCTGCTTACTTTTCATATCCCGCTTTCTCAGTTGTTTTTCTTCTTGTGTTCTTGTCTTTTTGCCTCTTTTCACGGCGTTCTGCCGCAGATTGGTGGCAGAGGCGTGCAGGAAAAGAGCAAACGATCCCTCCGGAACGGCCGGAATCCCAGGCCATTTGGACCTCTCCATCATCAGGTGATGGTTGACAAAACTTGAGTCTCTGCAATGAGAACAGCGAACAATACCGGGATGGCTGTTCAGGAATTCCATGACTGATGATTGCCATCTTCTCTTTCTTTCGCCCTTTTCTTCTGCTTTCCATCTCTGAGATGCGGTTCCATCCCTTGCCGCCCCGTCGTTCTTTCCTTTCCTCGCGTTAATATGTGGAATCTCCTAAGTCCCCTACACCTCTGCCGGCGGCCCCACACCACCACCGGTAGACCTTGGGAAGCGAGAGAAGGAGCGCCCGTACAACGAACTTGGGTGGACCCACTTTGCGCATTTACATACTTTGCCCTTGACAAACCGTTTCGCTTTTACCTTTTTATTTTTCATTTTTTGCTGTCAAACGTTCTTGGTGGCAACGGGCTATGAATCCTCGGAACCAACCGCATCCTCGAAAGTACGAAGGGATGTGATCAGACGACAAGGAAAGTGCTATAGGATCGACAATGGTGGACTTTGTTTCTCCGGAAGTTGGACGGAACAAAAAGAGGAAAAAGAAAAAGAGAAAAAAGAGAAGAAACGGGAAACAAAAGATAGGTATTTGAACAAAAACGAAGAAAATATTGAGTCGTCCAACAGGATCCAAAAACTCCCAACAGAAAGTACAAGAAAATCTCAACATGTACACATGCGAAATACATAGAGCCCGAGTGAATACAAATAAAGGACGAGGTGCGATGACGGCACGTTGATGTGAGGTTTAGATTTCTTCCTCAGCCTAGCTATGGAGTACTGGTCGAGCTCCCAGTTGGGCCGATGTTACATTGTGAGTAATACAGAGTTCTGTTGAGGGTGACATGCATAGCAGGAGCTTGTAAGACGGACTACGAGAGCGAGAAATAAGACGGGAGGGGGAAAAAAACCAAGAAAAAGGAAAAAAAGGAAGAGATTTATAAACCAAAACAGAATTTATAAAAGTTCTCTCCCTTCTCTTTTTTTCTTGCCCCCGCCTGCCGTGCAAGTGTCAACATTGTGTCAGTCCTCTCTGGAAGTGCAATGGTGTCTCGTTCGTCGTCTTCGTTTGTGTGGCGTGATTCACATGATCGCCAGAAGCCCAGCTCCTTACGTCTCCCGCCACTTCCGAGCATAAAAGACATCACTTGATCAATTATACCCGCCGAGTCACTCAGTTTTGTTTCTGTACCCTCCTCCTTGCATCTCAACGATACACGATAGCAAATAATATCAACCGTGGGAATATGCACGCTTTTATTGAATCATCTCTCTTTTTACATCGTAGCGCCTTCTGCCCTATTAGCAATACAGCACGTAAAGAATACTCCAAAGAATGTACACAGTATACAAGAAACGCCCTGGAAAACGATTTTTCTTTTGTAAAAAAAGGGTCGTCTCAGCTTTGACGCTCAGCTTGGCGGGTTCTTGGTCGGGCCACACTGGACTGCAATAATGCGATGTCAAGAGCAAGCCGCCTGATCTGGACACAAACATTTGGTCCTATCCAAAAAGCCAAAAGGTGGCCTGTCAGTGGTGGAGACGACGCAATCGAAGCACATGGGATGGCCGTTCCCTTGTCCCCTACACGGTCATTGGAGCCATTTGGTGCACGGCCATCTTGGCCTGCTCCCGCACGTCGAGCTCCGGGTCCTCAAACTGCATCGCCTCCAGCTGCGCCAGCAGGCCGAGTCGCTTGATCTCGAGGGTGCGCACGTTTGCCAGATGCGTGTCGGCCTGGTCGTCGCGCCAGGTCAGGTTGGTCACGAGGTGGCACAGCGCCACGCGCACGCCTTTGTCCCGGTTCATAAACTGGCCTACGAGCGCCTTGAGCAGTTCCGTCTGCGCAATCACCACTTGCCGGTGCCGCGGCACGCTGGCGGAAATGTGCACAAGGATGAACACGACCGCCTCGACAATCTTGGCCCGCGGCTGTTGAACGCGGGCGCCGGTGCCGGCAGTGCCGGCAGCGGATTCGGACGACGGAGAGCCGGGCGCAGCGCCTGCGGCTGTCGCAGAGGAAGCACCATTGCCTGAGCCACTGGAAAGGGCGGAGCTGCCGGCCGTCGGACGGCGTCGTGCGGCGGATAGGCGGGACGCGGACGCTGGGCGCGCCCGAGGCCTTACCTTGGATAGCAGGATTTGGAACAGCCGGTCCTGGCCAATCTCGCTAAACAGGTAGTCGATCATCTCCGAGGCCTCGCTGATGGCGTCGCGCGGCACGGCCGAGGCCGGCTGGCCCAGTCTCAGCGACGAGCCCGGGCCGGTGCCGGTGCCGTTGGAGAAGGAACCAGGCCCGATCAGGTTGCGGATAAAGTTGAGGCCCTGCTCCTGAATCACCACGTCGTCGTTTTGGCTCTTCCGCAAAGCAGCCAACTCCATTTCCTGCAGCGCCGCCAGCTTGGCCTCGGCTTGCCGTAGGCGCCCGGTGCGGCTCCGCTCGTGGCTGGTCATCGGGAACCGGGCGCGCAAGAACGAGGGCGAGCCTAGAATTGTACTGGCGGGTGGTTGGTTTGTTGTCGCAGTCGCTGTCCATGAGGAGTCGGCGTTGACGTCGGCATCATGACCGCCGGCGTTGTTGCTCGCGCCTGCGCTGCCGTCATGGTCGTCGCCGGTCTGGTCCATCTCAACGTCTTCGTCGTTGGCCACGGTCGAAAACGACCACGACGGCGTTGCCACGGCGGCGGCCATGCCGCCACTGGTCCGGCTGTAGCTGGTGTCGGCACGTCCTGACAAAAACACAGACGACGACGAAGTGTCCACCTCCGAGTCCGGGTCGACAAGCTGCATGAGCCACCCCGACCCCAGCTGCTCGAGACAGGCCTTCTTCACGCTCGGCTCCAGGCCATCTACAAAGTGCTTGAGCGCCCAGAGCGCGTTCAGTCGAAGAGGCGAGTTGAGCGAGTGGGTGTGTGTGCAGAGAACGTTCATGACACCGACTTCGGCGTAGCGCTATATGTTTTTGTTTTGGTTAGCAATGTGGGTTCGAGAACGATGTACATGTAGGATGTAGAGAGTGGAGAGATGGTACTGCATACCTCTCGCATTGGACTGGTTTCTGTCAGTAGATTGCACATGACGCCGGTCACGGCAACCTGCACGTCAATGTCCGGATGTCGCAGCAGACGGAAAATGGGCGCCGCCACGCCGGCGTCCTCCAGCGTCGTCCGCAGGATTGCAATCGATCGCGACAGCATGCGTACCAGATTGCACGCCGCAACCAGCACGCCAACGGGGTTGCGCCCGTACTCTGGATCCAGGTTGTCGTCGTCGGTCGTTCCGTCGCTGTCCTTGATCGACCGTGTCCGGTCCTTATTGGCGCGGGGTTTGGACGGCGTCGCGTTCAGGGACGCCACAACGTAGACCATGACGTCCTGGTCCACAAAAGCCTTTTGATAATCGTACTTGACCGCCACAAGTGCCGTCAGCGCCTTGAGGGTCGCCTCGCGCAGTCGTATCCGGTACGCGAGCTGGCTGCTCTGGCCCGCGGGGCCCAGTTTGCTGGACGCCACCTGCATGGCCCAGCCGTCTGGGTCATCTCCAGCAACGGCCTCGCCGTCCTCCACAAAATGCGCGCGGCCGCCGCCGCCGTTGCCGCCAGCACTGCTCTGGCTATGCGTGCCTGCTACCGGCGTCCCTGTCCGGCTAGGATTGGCAGAGGCGGTCGGTGTCGGGTTCCACGGCCGCGGGTTGGACCGAGTTGACACGGGCTCGTAGGACTCTTTGAGGAGCCTTGCTAGGATCTTAATTGCATTGCCGTCGATGGCGGCCTTTTGGAGCACATCGCTGTTAGCGACAAGCCGTGCTAGGACCGTAAGGGTTGCTTCGGTGATCGCCTGGTGCTCCGTCTTGTTGCTGTCGTCATCGCCCACCCAGCCGCCCGAAGAGAGCCCACCGCTGCCGTTACCGGACGTGCCGGCGGATGCAGAGTTGACCGCCTCATCGAGCATCCGAAGTAGCAGAGGGACTACGAGCAGAGCCATGGCCGACTCGCGCGTCGTGCTTGCGAACCCGGCCTTGTACAAGGATGTAAGGACCGACGCTGCCATCAGCCGCTCCAGGCCGGATGTGGAGCGTACCAAGCTGATCAGCCAGGGCACCATGGGGCTCTCCTGCTCTTCGCCGTCGCCCTCCAAAGCGCCGAGGCCCCCTTCTGGCCCTGAACCTGACGGGAGCCGGGAGCCGGCACTGCGTTTAGCACCACTGCTGTTGGTAGAAGAAGACGTCTGGTTGGAGAATGTGGAGCCGAGGGGTGGAAACGGTGAGTTGTGGGAGGAGAGATGGTGGCCGCGCGGCAGCTGCGAGGGAATGGCGGGGAGGAGGAAGTCGAGAGCGCCCAACATCTGCTGGTCCGAGGTGCTCAGGCCGCCCATGCTAAGGGCCTTCCACGCAGCGTGGACGTCGTTGACAGGGCTGTCGAACTCGAGCTGCGGGAAAATGGCCAAAATCGGCGGCGCGCACAGCAGCATGTACGCGCGCAGGCGCGAGTCGCCGACGATGGCAGCCACCGCATCGAGGACGGCGCTGATGTCGAGACGGGGCGTGGCCGGGTCCGGGATTGCATCACGTAAGCCTTCCTTTTCGGCGGCGATCTCGGCGCCAGGGACAACCTGACCTTTTGCCACGACGAAGCTGGCCACCTTGACGGCGAGCGCATCCAGAACACCGGCCTTGGCCAGCGCCAACTGGTGGCGGGTCTCGCGGCAGAGCGGGCTGATGAGCGACACGGCTGCGTTGGTGATGGACTCGGTCCACCACGCACGAGGCGCCGCGACGATGATGTTGTAGAAGGCCTGGAGGTGGGGAGCAGCCAGGATGGTGTCGGCGAGGGAGCCGATGGTGACGGGTGACGGTGCCGACGCAGGGACACTGATGAGCCGTGCCGCCTTTGTTATCGTGACGATGGACCGTAGGGCTGCGTAGACGAGCCGGGGGTGGGTGGTGGTGGGGTCGAAGCAGGAGAGTATGGCCGGAAGAGCGCCGGCGGCATGGAGAGGTGCAAGGAAAGCGGCACCACCTGATTGTGTTGTCAGTACATGAACAGCTCAATCGCACAGCATAACGGAACATCACGGTACGCCAACGAGACCTACCGCTTGCAAAGATGCCCAGCAGCTCGAGCGCCTGGAGACGTGCAAGGTCGTCTGCTGGGAGGTTGTCCGGCGGCGTGACGGAGGACGGTCGCCGATTGTGCGAGCCTCCTGAGCGGGACGCATCCTGGCCATCGCCCACAGTCCAACTCGCCGGCCGCTCCGGCAGGATGACTTTGACAATCGGGCGGAGCACGCCGAGTTCCACCCACTTCTCCTTTTTCATAACATGGCCAACGGTCTCGTTCTTCAGCGCCTGCAGGGCCTTGGTCTGTTCTGTGTAGGACCGAGCCGTCCGCAGGCTCTCGAGAATTGCAACATTCTGCGAGAGGAGCACCATGTCGGCGGCGGTGCCTCTGGTGGGCCGGTCGAGTGGTATGCGTCGCCCGGCACCGGGTTGCCTATGTCGGATGCTTTGGAGTTGTCGCAGTATTGTGGCGTATTTCAGAAAGCGTCTTACGCGAGCCCCTGAGCGCCGCCTGAGCTGATTCGATCCGCCTTAACGGATGCCTGCAAGGATGCAGGATGGTCGAGCTTGTAGTATTGATGATATTGGGGATGCTGGAGATGCGGGTGCTCGTATGGCTGTTTGCTATAAAGCAGTGGTCGTCGATGGGATGTCGTCACCAGGCAAAAGCTGACGATGATGCAAGAGCTGGTGCTGGTCTCTGCTGAGTGGACACGCTATTTTGGAGCCACAAAAGAATCAAATCATCGGTCAGTCGCAGAGATGCGCTCAGTTGGGACTGATTTCGACGCAGGAGGTGCTGATGCCGGCCGACCGTTGTGACAGTCATTGGAAGTTGGTAGCCTTGGACGATATCGTGCAGTTGGTGGTAGGACAGGGGCCCAAGCGCACCGACTCTACGAAGTACATTGCAGTGGAGACCCTTCGTACTCCATAATCAACTCCAGCCACAAATCATGTGGCTTGAGAAATTTACATAACGAATGTTGAGTGAGCATGCTTGTCACGTGCAAAGTCCTTAATGGCAATCTCGTTTTGCCAACCGGATTCTTACAAAAATGCATTATGTCGTTCCTTTAGGTCAAGGTACTTGTGGATACACATGTTGACCGCCGCCGTGCCCGTACCCCGGCATTGCTCAATGCGAGTGCCACGCCCCCAATCCGCGAACGCTCATTTGTCGGTTTCTTAGACTCAGTCACCCAGAGTTGTCTGTTCTCTTTATGGCTTTCATTCAGTTGCCCTTTGGGACTTTGCTCTGTGAAAGCACAGACTGTTTTCATTGCTGCTTTCTCCTGCTGCCGCGTTGTGGTTTGGTTCCAAAAAGTAGGACCTTCAAGGCCATAGTTTCGATTGGCACCGCTCCAGCCCTCTCTAAGCGAGTGTAGCTATAGACCGGGTGTCACTAAGCATCGCATCGTGGAACGCGTGCGGTCGGCATTTGGGAGAAAACTCTTGCTGGCAGCTGACCTACTTCTGTTTCTTTTCGTCGTCGGTCGCTCAGGCACAAATCTTGTATGGACTGTGGAGTGCGCCGGGGTGCCTATGCTTACTTTGTCTACAGCGCAGATACGCCGTACTCGCTATGACCTTCATTTGGTCTGCCATTTTTATTTGGACCAAAAACACATATGAGATAAGGTACGAAGTTGTTGCTGTTTATGACAGGCCGGCGTTCATCGCTCTTGCCCCCGGCTACCGTAAAGGGCTCTTACCAGAAGGTCTGACCCAGGCCTCTAGCACAAGGAAAGAACCTGTCCGAAATACTGGGGGAGGGGTTCGGCTCGGTGAGGAAATAGAGTTAGGGGGCGACCTTCAACAATACGTAGGAGAACACGACTCAACTGCCATCGCCTCCAAGACCCTTTCTTGGCTGTGGCGGCCAAGCTGGCCTCGACCTTCGGGACTTTTTCAGGACGTGATGATCGCAAGGCCATGTGCTCAGGAAGTGGCGGCTCTGACCTGCAGGGACACAATGTGCCCAATCCTGGATTTTGCTGTCGTTTATTTTGCTTTCTTTTTCTTTTCCTCCATTGTTGCACACCCTCTTGTTCCTTTCTTATGCGTGGCAGCGACCTGGCCGTCGGGCAGGCACAGTTGGGCCCGGCAGTTTGCATTTGACGACAGCGATGTCGCTGGTCGGCTGTCCAGAGGAGGCCACTGACAACATCGCCCTTAGAAGCCCACTTTTTTAACGGTCGTTTTGCGATGGAGCCTTGCATGGCGACAGACGGCTAGCCACTTCCCATGCACTTGGCACTGGTGTGGATGCGGGCTGCACCTGCCGCTTTCACTTTCGACATTAAATTCTGGCGGCCCAGCCACCAGGCAAGTACCTCTATTCCCTGCAAAAGCGCACACAGCGGGTGCTTGATCCGATGCAACAGAATAGAAACCACCGGAAAGGGGAGTTTTTTCCAGGGGCGATTTCCCCGCCGTTACACCACGCCATATATCATCTTCCAAGGCGCACCGTTTCTTTTCAACCCTTCGTTGACATAGACGACTTGAAAAGATCGACCAACTTTCCATCTGCTCATCGTCATCACGTGGCGCTGCCTCGTTCTTTCCCGATTAATCACCAGAAAAGAAAAGAACAGTTCCTGCGCCGCTTGTCTGCAGCATTCCTCTTCAGTAGCGTCGGCCAGGCCTATTTCTCCACTGACTAGCCGCGATTCCACCCTGCTAGGAGCGTTATTTCGTTTCCTCGTTGCTCACTGTCGCCTTCCTCGCCAATCTCTCCTCACCTATTCCTTGTCCACCCATAAACGTCCGCGGACAAAGGCCGCATTTTCTGGGAAGGCGCCAGTGCGAGATAGGGAAAGAGTGAGACACGCCCATTGCGACTGCTGCAAAACGCAGCCAAGGCAAGAAGACCGGTGGCTAAGCCGAAAAAAACAAAAGCTCAAGAAAAATACGGAGTAGTCAGTTCAAAAGGAGAGACCCAAAAACACGACATCGTCACCAATCTAATCTCTCACTCCTCTCCCACACCCCTCTCTTCTCAAAAGACGAGGCCATGACCTCCCGCACGTCATGTTGACTCGATCGGCCAATGCGTCCCCTCTCATA
Organism: Sporothrix globosa; assembly: GCA_001630435.1. Taxonomy (NCBI): domain Eukaryota; kingdom Fungi; phylum Ascomycota; class Sordariomycetes; order Ophiostomatales; family Ophiostomataceae; genus Sporothrix; species Sporothrix globosa. Next base: position 3,851,690 of record LVYW01000002.1, read on the forward strand.
CACGGCTTCCACTATGCGCCTTCGCACCCGTCGCCCGGCCACTCATCTCCCCGGAACTCGGCCGTTGCAGCACCTACTGCCGCGGCCGCCTCTGCAGCCCGGCGGCCGTCTTCTTCTTCGTCGCCGCTCGTGATCGGCACATCTGCGTCTTTGCTGGCAAACGCTGTCGCCTCCAACACCAACTTTTATGACCGCGCCAGTACCAGCGCTCCGTCATCGCCTGCTCTCTCCCACGCACCTTCATTCGCGTTCTCCCAGCCGCCGACTCCCCTGGCCGCTCCGCTCGCCAGACCCCATTACCAAGCTCCTCCGTTGTCGCGTTCGCCGCCACGATATGTGGCTGTAGACGCCGCTACTCAGTACTCGCCCATGGAGCCCTTTGATTATAACAGCACGCACCGCCATCAACAACCTCCGTCCTCCGTCCTTCATTCCTCGGCCGACGCCGCTGCTGCTGCTCCTCCTCCTCTTTCTGCACATGCTCTTGACCCGTCTTCATCCTCCTCGCAGCCTCCCTCAAAACAGTCCACACCGCGTGAGATACCGCGCATACCCGGACCGGTGCCCATGGAGCCAGGTATCGAGCAGGGCGTCGACCACGCCGCAGCCAGTGCGGCCGCGGTGACCAATGGCGCGCCTCATATTCACAATGGCCGGCCAGCCCCCGGCGCCCCGGCAACGGCGCAGCCGGTAACTGCATCGACCACTGTGCCTGCTCCCGTGTCGGGGTCAGCATCTGCCACCTCGTCCACTTCGGCATCCGTCCCACCATCCCTTTCAAGCGGCCATACAGCTGCTGCGTCGTCTGTGGCGGAGCCCCCTAGCGCCTCGTCGTCTGCCCCGTCACAGCAGCCATATTCAACCTCTCCTCAGAAACGGCGGAGCTCACCGGCTCCTCCGACCCGCACTGGACGTCTCCCATCACCTTCCGTCGCCGACAGTCCACCAACCGCTGCAAAACGGCCTCGACCTGAAGCTGCGCCTGTCAAAATGCTCCCGGAGCAGTACGACCAGTGTCCTGTCGAAGACATGGTTGTGTTAATTGCCAACATGCTTGGCGAGCTTATCGAGACGAACGATGCCTTGGCACTCAAGTCGGGCCATCTCACACGCTTCCACTCCAGGTAGCAGCTTTCCCTATGTCTCTCTGTCTGTTTCCACAAGAAGCGACTCTTCTAACACATCCTTTCTCTGTAGGACGCCTCCTGGAATCTCCGTGCTGGACTACCTGCACCGCCTGGCAAAACATGCCACGCTTATCCCCCCTCTCCTTTTGTCCATGGTGTACTATATCGACCGTCTCTGTGCGATGTACCCGGACTTTACTATCAACACCCTGACAGTCCATCGTTTCCTTATAACAGCGGCGACAGTGGCTGCGAAGGGCCTTTCCGACTCGTTCTGGAACAACTCGACCTATGCGCGCGTGGGCGGTGTGCGGGTCGCCGAGCTGAAGATGCTGGAGCTCGAGTTCCTGTATCGTCTCGAGTGGAAGATTGTCCCCAACCCCGAAGTGCTCGCCGCTTACTATCGCCCGCTCGTCGAGCGCTGCCCCGGCTATGCGCTGCCGCCCGACCACACCCCCTCGCGAGACGAGCACGAGATGATCGATGACGACGATGCCGCCGCCAACGACGGCAACGGCAATGACGACCCGGCAACCGGCAGTGCCGCACCACACTTAATTAGTCACAACAGACAGAGCAGCACCACTCTGATCGGCGAAGACCTTGTCGTTTCTGGACTGACAAGGCAAACGAGTCGATAAATTTAGAACAATGCGCAAGAAAGAGCCACCTATTCAGTTCATTGTGCCCGTTATCGACAAAGGAAAGGGAAATGGCCATATAAGACCTCCCACTCCTCATTTCCCTCACGCTCACCCCCTAATGCCGATTCACTGCCATCTTCCAAGATTATGGAGTGTGGCCAGAGGACCAACAACTCCATTGGATCATTAATACTATGAGCTGGGTGTTCAACTAGACTAGATGTTCCCGGACGTTCCAGACAGATATAGTTGTAGGATCAGAACGTTCGCCAAACCACCCGCACGTAATGGTGCATAGTACACGGGATAATACACTGCTAGACAAGCAGTACAAAGTAGCATCGAGGAACAAACGATTGATGTTAGAGCAGATTTTGGATGGGAAGCATTTGATATTTTCTTCTCACCGTTGCATTTCTTGCCTACTGTTTGCTCTGCTGATATATTTGCTTTCGGGTTTAGAGGCGTGGATTCATAAACGAGTAGTATCAAAATGTTAATTTATTCATGGATTAAATACGGGAGCAGTGCGACTGTTCAGTGAGACCATTGACTCGTGTTGATGTAAGAACACATGTACGATGTAATATGACGAACGACAAGTTGTTACTGAAGTTAATCACTGGCACAGTGTTAAGAGGCCTATAACAGCCAAAAAGTGGCTTTTCAGCGGGCGTAATACCCACTACGTTGGAGCCAGCAGCCTTCCAATATGCTGAATGTCATGTGGCACTTTAGCGCCTAATTGGAGCTTCACCCTTTTGCGCAATTGCGCTCTGTCCAAGTCTCGATTGGCCTCCTCCTTTCTTCTGTCTGCGCAACCGCCTTCTGCGACACGGCCCTTCTGCATCATACCTCGACAAGCACGGCATCGCAGACCGTCGAACGCCGATTCTTGTCCTGTCTCCGGGTGCTGCACGCCCTGCTGCCTGCCGATCCCTTTCCCCGACGACCGCCTATTTGAAATCATGAAGCTCATCTCCCTCCTGTCCGGCGTCCTCGCCGGCGGTGCCCTCTCTGGGTCTGCCTTTGCAGCCGGCAGCCTCCAGGACAGCGATCCCAACAATGTTCGCGCTGCCTCTGTCTACATTCATCCCGTCGGCGCCGCGACCGCTGTAAAACCGCAAGCGCCCGCGCTGCTCGCCGAGATCCGCTACGATATCCATGACCCGTCTACGGCGGAGGTCGTGGCCTACGAACCACCCGAGGACGGTGCCGAGGCCCAGGACGACGCAGGACTCCTCTACCGCGTTGGTCTCTACGACCCCAAGACCAAGCAGTGGCTTGCCGGTACCTCCGTCGCGGCCGCCAGCAACTTTGCCAAGGGCTACAGCCCACACTTTGTCTTGACGGTTGCGGCCCCTGCCGAGCTTTCCGCGTCGTCGTCGTCGGCGTGGTCCTATCTCGGTGTCAGCGTACGCGGCCTGGCCATTGATGCCGGCGCGACGCGCGACTTTGGCCCACAGGCGACGGTGGTGGTGGCGAGCAAGGGCGCGACGCCTGTGCTGAACCGGCCCGTGGTGCTAAGCACCGAGGGCAAGAAGGCGGAGCCCGCGGAAGAAAAGACGTTTTTGCAAAAGTATGCAGCTTTGCCTAGTCTCCCCCACTCTTGTATTTTGGAAGTCTTTTCTTTTGTCTCGAAGCTAACATGACGATAGATACTGGTGGGTCATTGGCACAGTTGTCCTGCTGGCCGTCACGTCTGGCGGCGGCGGCGAGGAGTCAAAGTAAGCGACCTTCGTCGTGCATGGAAGAGAAAAAGAATGGCGCCCGCCATGTTCTTATGAATTACCACGCTCTACTGCGGGCAGACATAGCCATTCAGAGGTGGCTGTCTGAGTAGCCCGACGGTGTTTCTAGCCGGTCTTTCCTGAGGCCAGTTTTCTACTGTTTTCAGATCAACGAAACGTGAGACAAAATTCACACTTCTGGAAATTCACGGGGACGTTGTAGAAGGGGTTGGCCGGAAGAGCACGACCCTTTGGAGCAGATACAGGAAGCACTGTCTCCCGGGGGCGTGCATATTTGATTTGTGTACCATAGACCAGCGTTTGCTGTTTATCTTCTTTAATTCGCACACTTTACAACATACACACTCACTCTTACTACCGGCGGTAATGTGTACGGCCCCGAAGCTCTTGTTTACCTGCTCTGTACGCTGTAACGACCTGGTAGACATTGTGGCGCGAGAGTGAGGGCAGAGTGAGGATCAAATGGTTGATATGCATGTATCCGTTATGAAATCATTCTTAAAAGCGATATATGTGCCGAATACGGGTTAGTGTCGTGCACATCCTCCTGTTTCCCCTGTTGCCAAACAGCGCCTGCAAACGCAAGGGGCGCGGTTTCCCCGAGGACAGGCAGCCTGGCCGGCCCCACAAACAAAATTCACAGCTCCCCTCGGTCGCTCGCTGTCGTCCTGCCTTGGTTGTAGTTACCCTCTGGAATAAATAAATGCGACAGAGCTTCCCACCCAAACAACACTAATTGCACCTGGACTTCCCTCTCACATCTCTCCACACCTCTTTTGTTGCCAATCACACCATTGCAACTTCCTTCTCTCTCTTTGCCTTCTCCTACAAAACAATTTGAGCCAGTACAACCTTTGCTATTATTTACAATGGCGAGCAACGGCAACGGCGTTCAGAACCCCACCAGTGGCGCAGGCGCCCAGGCGGTGACGGATCCTACGGACCTCAAGGGCAAGGGAAAGGCCCCCGCGACCGAGGACGACGACATGAAGGACGTCCACGACGAGGACGAGGACGAGGATGATGACGAGGATGACGATGAGGAGGAGGAGGAGGCTGCTGATGTATGTTCCTCGCGTTTTCTCCTCCGATGCTTTCGCACTGTCTCGTACGCTGCTGGACTATGCTAACCTTTTTTTTTACTACTTTAGGTCGACGACGACGGTGAGAACCTTCTGATACTCCCTTGAATTTTCATTTGTTGTTGTGGACTATTTCTATCCGAGAAGACGAAGCTAACAGCAGTGATTCTGATCAGACGACGAGGACGCAAACCAGGTCATCGACCTTGACAACGTGATCGGCCGCCGCACGCGCGGTGTGGTTATTGACTACGCCAAGGCCGCAGCAGAGAACCCGGTCGAGGAGGACGAGGATGAGGAGGACGACGGCGACTTTGAGGAACCGGAGGACATGGACGAGGACTAAGCGGCGCCCGACAAAGCTACAGCTTGGTCCGTAACTTCTGGACCATATTTCACGACGGCAAGAAGGATAACGGGGCATGATACGAAACGTGCAAGGGAACGCCAAAGAGAGGCGAATGGACAAGGGCCAGTCGAACAACATTCTGGACCTCGGGACGAGGACCACCAGCTTTCACAACAGGAACACAAATCCACAAAAATGGACAGCCATATACATTTATTTACATACGGGAAAACATGGGCGGTGAGGGAGTTCTGGCACCGTGGACGGGTAGCCCAATGACCAATACACTGATATTTCTTCGGTGAAAAACTATTGCAGTTGCTTCCTGGTCGCCGTAGCTTGTTTTCGATCCTGTGCTGGTACGCTGTGCGACTGGTTTGTTGACTTTCTTGGATGTTTGTTATGCGCCAGGGGCACGTGCGTCAACGAACAAAGCCATTGTGGCCGCCACGGCAGTGCAGCCCCTGCTCCGACAATGTCGAGCTCCGTGTGGTTGTCTTGTATTGCTGTTTTCTTGTAATAACCCAATGTCTTCTCAAGCGCGAGGCTCCTGCCGGGCTGTTGTCACTATTGTTAGTTTGCATTTGGGTCTTCAAGAACAGCCGACATTTGAAGCCCCATTTTCTGAGCTGCATGCAAGTCGTTTGCGAGCAGAATACAAAACAAATCCACAGCAGCATCTCGGCTGAGAAAGATAGATCTAACTGGTGTCTGCGACGAATGCAGGGGTTATAATTGCGGAGGCGCCGGGTTGTTGAAGCTTAAAACCTTCAATTCTAAGTCGTAATGGCTTCACAATGACCGATTTTTTGTAAATGACCCTAATCGAACGCCTGGATGCTCTTGCCTCGCAACGAACCACTAAAAGGCAACTTGATTAACCTGAGTAATTGCTTAGTCTGCTCCTGTTCAGGGGGAAGGCACTACCTGGCAAACATTTCATACTGAAACAAAAATTTGCTCTTTTGGCAACCCCACGCCTAATGTTAGAGCACTAACAAAAAGAGCCACAGGCAGATAACGCCACCTATGGGTTCACTTGCTCCGGCGCAGATCCTCCCCACCACAGCTGTCGGTCATTGGCGGTTTTCTCCAAAATACACTCCTTCCTGGCGAACCATTACCGCCACTGAATTAGCTGATACTAATGAGCGGCAGGTGCAACTGACCCATCCTTCCTTTTGACGACACCTGTCAACCCCCCTTTACAGATCTAGATCCCTTTTGCCTCTTCTCCTTTTCCCTTCCTTTCCTTTCGCTCTTCTACCTATTCTCTCAAACGAAATCCACCTCCCATACACTCACAGCCGCCAAGATGGCATCATCAAGGTAAGCATCCTCTTCTTGTGCTCGTCTTCGAGAGGCACCAGCCCCGAGGTGAAGCGGCAACCAGCGGCAGCAGGAAGCACCAAGCTTGGCAAGGCAAATGGCAGAAGACACGCCATTCACGAGACATCGCCAACAACAATGAAATGCCACCGTGGCCGCTTTCGGACTCGACGACAACCGGGTACGCCGCGACGCGACGCAAAGTATCATATTCCTACGATTTTAAAACAGCTAGCCCTATGAAGACTGCAGTTGTGCCGCTATTGGAGCTATTCGAATCGACAGAATAATTTTGCGACACCGACAATGCGACACGCGACACCTGCAGCGACGTCACTGTCATCACAGCCTTTTGTTCTTTGCCCTCTACGCCAATCGGCGATGGACTTTGCAACCCAGCGATGTGCGACGAAGTTGCATATCGAATATACGCCACACCTCTCCCAATACCGAACACTCCGCAACATTTTGTGCCGCTTCCACTTCCGCCTCGACAGTCTCGCTGATATGCTGAAATATTGGTCGCTTGTTCTCACCCTATTCGCTGACCCTGCTAACATCTGCCCTCCTCCAGGTTTGGCAACTCAAATTTACACCAGCGCGACCCGCGCGGTGCCCTCTTTGAGGGTTACACGGGCCCCGGTGCCGACACCAGCGCCAACCGACGCAACATGAACGCGAGCCCCAGTCGCTTTGGCACACCAGGAGGCAGCCCTTCTGGCTATGGCTACGGCTATCCTGGTGGCAACGGCAACGGCAATGGCCTGGCACCGCAAAACGGCGGCTACCGGTCGGCAACACCAAATAAGCGCGGCCAGTACAGCGATGCCGTACTTAACGAGCTCGAGAGCCAAAACGACTCACAAATCGAGGGTATCCTTGGCAAGGTTCGCGTATTAAAAGATGTACGTTGACACTGCATATGGTCTTCGTCTACTGCGGGAACGGGTTTGCTGACATAGGACTAGATGACCGTCGCCATTGGTGAAGAGATTCGCGAATCGTCGGCACTTGCCGAGAAGATGAACGACACATTCGATGCAACACGCGTGCGCCTGCGCGGAACGATGAACCGCATGTTAGTAATGGCTGAGCGCACGGGTATTAGCTGGCGCATTTGGCTTGGCTTCTTTTTCTTCGTTGGCCTTCTGTTCACCTATGTGTGGCTGTTCTAAGCGGAGTCTATTCTTTATCACGACGACAAAAACTTATATCGCCACACTACCGTGAAACAATACAAGACGGAAACGAGGAAAACGACACAGGGATTGATAGTGGCATCTTCGGGAGAGGGCGAGGTCACAAATATTGCTTTTCTTATTGGAATCTTTCCTGCATTAGAAACGGCGTTTACTTGTTTTTTATTTTGTTTATCTGGAACAGCAAAGGGAACGGGATATATGGGGCTGTTCTTGCCCTCGCCTTGCTTTTTTAAATGTCTATGGGCTGGGTCCTGGAGACGCTTGTTGTGAATTTCAAGCCTGGTCTCTCGGTTCACGCTATCCCTCATTGTGACCGCTTGGGATATACATCTTACTATACTAATAACCTTCGATTCTATTTTGATACAGACGCAACAATTTTGGTCGCGATTCGGGCTCGCTTTTCATGAAATGCTGTATTGCCCTTGCAAGATTTATTTTGTAACCATGTCTAAGAAGTGAAGACTCCTGGGTATCCCATAATGCCTTGATGATGCTCGTATAAAATCGAATGAAAACAGAAACACACACGCACGCCCTGCCATCGCTGTACCAGTTACAGGCGCCGTACTTGTGGACTGCTTCCAAAGGTACTGCTGCCATCCTGCGACAGGAGACTGCTAATGTCCATACTGTTGCGGTCGCTTCGCGTCAGGCTACCACGGTACTGCTGGCGATGGCGGTTGCCGCTGGCAGTGATGCCAGAAATCTGGCCGTGACCATGGCCGTGACCTGTGCCGACCATGCCAACACCGCTCGATCTAGGAGCGGCCATGCTGCTGCTGCCGGACGCCGCGCCAGCCAGCGCCAGGAAGCTTTGGTGCGGCAGGTTACCGGCGTCATTGTCATCGTCGCCACGGCCGACCACACTGCTACTGAGCTCGGCTTCGGTGTCGGTGTGCTCGTACGCGCCGTCACCAAAGGCGCTGAGGTCCATGGCACCGTTGTCGTCACCATCGAGATCCGCATCCATGTCCATCTCGATGCCGCTGACCCCCTCGACGTCACCCTCATGCGCGAACCCAGTGTCGTTGTCCTGGTGGATGTGGTCGTCGATGAAGCTGCTGCTGTTGGTATTGCCGCGTGCAATGTTGTTATTGTTGTCATCCGTGTGCAGGCGGCGGCGGCGCTGTCGTTGCTGTTGCTGTTGTCGGTGGTGCGACACAGCAGCACCAGGGCTACTCATTTCGCGCACCAAGTCGTCCTCCTGCAGCATCTGTTCCTGGTCCTCCTCATCGAGGTCTTCTTCATCGCCATACAAGCCCATGCCCATACTCAACCCGACTCCCGACAGTCGGGGATGGGCACGCATGGCGCGCATTCGATCTTCGGCAGCGCGCATTTGGCGCATTTCGCGGCTTTCAGCAGCTCGCGCCTGTGCCTGCGCACGCTGTTCTTCGAGAGAACGTACAGGTGTATTGGTTGTCATAGCAGCGGCTGCCGGTGTAGACACGTAGACGCCCTGCCGCGCTTGCTGTTGACTGCTGCCGTGTGTGTAGTGTTGGGGCGGATCTGCCTCGGTTTCATCCTGGCTCAGGTCGGCGATACCTGCATCAGCGCCAGCAACAGCAGCTATGCTCTCGTTACCATTGTCGTTTTCGGCATGGATCCTCGGCCGCCCGCCGCCGTTGCCGCCGCCGTCCTCGTCGTCTTCGTCGTCTTCATCCTCCTCTTCGTCGTCTTCGTCACCAGAAGAGCTGGCAAACGGGTCGTCCCCATCGTCGTTGTTACCGAAGCTGAAGTCTTCCGCGTCGGCGTCGGGGACCTCGTTGTCTAGATCCAGCTCGCCGTCCTCATCCATCATATCAGCCTCCATAGAAGGGACAGCGGCCGCGGCATCGTCCCCGTCGACACCCATGAGCTCCGTCATCCCAGCAGGCTCGCCTGTGAGATCGCCACCTTCACCCGCCCCGCCGTCCTCCAGCGCCGTGCCGTCACCGCCATCTAGAGCGGCTGCCTCCGCCTGTGCTAGCTGCTGCGCCAATTCTTCACGCCGCTCGGCCTCGGCTTGCTCCTCTTGCTCGCGGCACTCCTCGCGGATCTGGAAGAGTGTCTTGGACACACCAGGCGGCTTGAGCCACGTGGAGCCAAAGTTGGCAATGTGCTGTTTCCGACGATCCTGATAGGTCTTTTCGGCTTCGAGGCGCGGGAGCGAGTTGCGGTCGTAGACAATGTAGCGGTTGCTGATCTGATGACGCGGATAGGCGTTCTGGCCGGGGTTATAGGGACCACCCTGCTGTTGCTGTTGCTGTTGCTGCTGCTGTTGTTGCTGCTGCTGTTGGTGGTGGTGATGCTGGTTTAGGTGGTGACTGAGGTGGCCGCCCCGACGTCCTGGCGCGACAGACAATCCCGGATCTCCACCGCCGAGGTAGGCATCGTCGGTTCCATAGTATGACGTGCTGTGGCCGTTGCTGGAGAGAAGGGCCTGCACGGAAAAAAGGAGTCAGCAAAGTCGTCGTTTGTGCAGCTTCAATATATGTGCCCTCGTAGACTTACATTGTACGCCGAAAAGTCGAGGAGAAAGGAGCCCATGTTCGCAACGACCGGCTTGGGCGGGACGTGGACTCACTGCCGCCGGGGATGATCAATTCGCCTTCCTTTTGGTCGTGGTCCCTGTCCGCGACCAAGTTTTGCGCAGCCTTGCGCGGGTGGGGAGCAATAGACTAGGTGAAAAGAGAAGACGCGATTTTTGTGTTCATTGGGCCTGGGTCCATGGCACGTAGGTGATGCAGAGAAAACTGGCAGGATGACGTCGTCGAGTGGTTCGCCCAAATACGCGTTTTCGTGATGCCAGGTCCTCCAACCGCATTTGTCCGTTGTTGGGTGCCCAGCGCGTTTTAGTTTACTGGTTTTGCTCACCGCCCGCCAGGGCAACACCTAACAGTTGGGAAGGCGCAACTTCCCTCTGGCATTCAACTCACCTAACCCCGCAAGTGGTCCGTGCACGGAGACAAGCCGCGCGTTTAGCGCGAAACCTGCCAGGTCGAGGCTGGTAGAGATTACAGAGCTGATTGGCTAGACCTGCGAGTAACCACAGGAGCCTGAAAAGAGAGGGACCAAGGACCCCTGAAGCTGCCTGAAGAGTGCTGGAGTCTCTACGTTAATTCCACAGATGCTTTCCTTCATTGTTGCATCGTCTCATCAGCCCTGACAATCGAGTACCATCTGTCGTATTCCCCCCTCTTTTTGACCAGCTTGAACCGCGTGCAATGTCTATTGTCTGTTGTATTTGCGACTTGGGGAGCAAACATATAATTGCGGGTACAAGGAACGGGACGTACGATGACCATCTCATGCATTGAGGATTTCTAATAAACCAGGAATATTGGTTCTCAAGAGAAATCAATATGACAAGAGAGCGTATTTGACTGGGCAAGTCTTTGGGAGCAACATCTCGGGCTTGAAAATGGCCTCGGTAATTGGCCCCAGGCTTCCTATAGTGTATTGCACTACATGAGAGAGGCAAGCCAAAATAAATGTACTCTGATGAGTGTCTCCTGTTTGCGAGATATTTTTTGTGCCGGAGGTTTGCTTTGGATATGGATTTTACGACGTACTCTGCGTGGCTCTCTGTTTCTTTTATTTATCTCAATGTCATTTTCGTCCGTCTTCCGTTTGCTCCTCTGGCAAATCAGAACGAGGACGGACTTCGGGCTTCTTGAGCGATTTTCATTTTGTATCTTACGGAGTACAAACACGACTTGTATGTGACCCTTTTGTTCGGGACTCATCATCCATCATTCGTCGTAATACAGTTAGTGTTGTTTCTTTCAACTCCGCCGAGCACCGGGGACCGAAAGACGACCGCACCCTCTCTCGATTTGAAATTGGCTGGCCGCGGTAGGCGTTCATATTCTCCTGGGCTGAGCCCTGCTGCTTTCTTCCCCATCGTCCCCTTCTTTTGCCCGACTTTTAAAGATGTCTTGGGGGTTCGGTAGGCAGCAAAACGGGGCAGGTGAATTTTCATGAGGTAATAGCGAAGTTGTTTTGTTACTATTTACTTCCCCTGAACCTCGAATGAACCATTCGAGAGTCAGCACATATTTTGACTGGAAGTTCGCCCCTGTGTGCGCTGTGGCCCTTTTCAGTAGTTACTCCGCAATAGTTCGACCATCTTGAAACAACTGAGCATGAGTTGACGTGTCATATTCAGAAATCTAGAGGCGGGCCTCGTCCGCTAATTCGTTTCCTCCTATGGAGACAGGTTAAGTGGCCTGGGACCCAGTCGAACACCTGTTTGCGGCGTAACCTTACATCCGGGGAAAGTAGGAAGACACCGACAGCCTGTGCTCGGTCTTTCAGTTCTTGACTTCTAGGGGCATTTACTCAGTATTACAGGGTAGTCGAGAAGCACCAATAGTGGAGCGGCTGACGAATGGGACAGAAGACACGCAGAATGCTAAAGCCTCTTTTGTTGACATTGTTTGTCTCGCAACATGGTTCTGCCCTGACGCCACCAGAATTAGGGCTTCGAAGGGGAAATATTTCAACATACGCGGCCGTGTTAGTTTCAAAATTATTCATTTGCGTGTGGCTTGGGAAATTGTGAGTGGTTCAACTCCCTTTCCTTGAAAGCTACGGAATATAGGTGGAACAAGACGAGAAGAATAATGAGTAAAGAAAGTCATATTTTTTTCTTCTTGCCGACTTCGGCCAATTTCTTTCGTAGTCTAAACGTGGGGCATTTTTAGGAACGGCCGAAGTAGGGCAAACACGCAGACAAACGACACAATGCCACCTACTATTTACTACCTGCAGTGCGCCATCGCCGCTGCGGAATCCCCACTCTGTAGTGTAGAAAAGAGAGAAGGGACGACAAAATTGTTATTGCGGATGTTTTCGGAAGAGGCTTGCAGCTACCGGACTACAGACGACACAGTTGAACTTCAGGAAGTGCAGACCCTGTTTTTTTCTCTGGACTTCCCGACGAGACTCATGCTGTTGAACCTGGCCGATTGTTGCCTAACGACGCAGGATGTTTTCTATTAGCATTTTCCATGTGTCCATCGTTAACTATTGTCACTCATTAGTTCGCACAAAATATTGTGCGTAAAACGTTCACGTAGCAAATTGCCTGTTCAAAACTTGCCCGACGGCGTTTGTCCAACTGCGCATGGCGCCGTCCGTCCCGCCCGCCAACTCCCACTCCATGCTTTTTCGCCCGTCGTTCCTGCCTGTATTTATTGGACATAGTCTTCCTGTATGTGCACTGGAAGGCCCGCTCCTTCCCACCTGACTCCGTCAGAATAGGGCCTTTGAACAGGCTCTGGCTTGTGAGAACGACGTCTATTTACCCCAAATCTCCTACTGTATTGTTTTTATGCAGTCGATTGGTAACGTTTCCCGTCTCCCTCACCTCGAGGGTGTACACGGGCTGACTGTGGAACGGCTGCATGCAGAGGCCATCACGAGTTTCCTTGCCATTCTCAGCCTGCTGTGAGGGTCTCGTCGACCACATTCGGCCACGAAAGTGATACATCGTATACAACCCCCACACAGCACACGCCTGGCGGAACAGTAACTGCATGCATGGGAGATTCTGAACTGCGCAATGAACTGCAACATGTAGGGGGATGGTGGTGCCTGCTCAAATGCAATGCAGGCGAGATCAGTGTCGCTCCTTCCCTGCTTGGTGTTTCCGAGGAGGGAAGGACCGAGGGGTGGTTCATTGTTTGTGAAGAGCATGCCTTTTTGCAGTAGCGAGGACAAACCTGCAGGGAGCCACGTACAGAGTAGTAGGGGCAACCAGTATCATCGACTAATATCCAACTGCAGACAGCAGGTATTTACTGGCCGTTAACCCGCCCCTCCTCTTCTTACCCCGAGGCACCAAATCGTCTGTGCGTCGGCACAGATCTACAATAGGGCGCTACAGAAGTGTGGCCTGCCAACCCCTGCCATGAGATTAGTTGACAAGTCGAAAATCGAACAAAACCTCGAGGCCAAGAAGGCCTCTGTCGGCAGCGTCGTGAACCTGCTCGTAAACTCGTCGCTTTTTTGGCTCCCCATTCAGAGGGCGTTAGTGGGTTCCTGCTTGCAGCAGGGCAGCCTGGTGGGCTCAAAGGACGCCTGTCGAGTGCTGTGACCCCCCACATGCCTCGCTGTCATTCTCGCTGTCTTTTTGCGCAAAAGGTACTTACAAGCTGATCGCCTGGCCTGTAGCTCTTTCTTCCATCTGTCCCTTGTGCACTCCCCCTCTTTCCTACTTGGTAGCTTATCTTCCTGCCGGCGGCGCTGTTTGTAGATGGCGCGGCACCATGGGACAGGGCGATGGGACCCCCCCCCATTTCCTTGGCCCGAGATAAGAAAGAAGGCTACATGGCTCCCAGAATTCTTGTCGCTGATTGGCTAATTCTAGCAATTTTCTGTTGATGATTCTTTTAACAATCGACAACTGACGTATCAACGTGCAGCGACGACGGTAAGTTGTGAGACGAGACGAGGCCCCAACCTCACTTGCCACCAATTCCGCCCTATTTTCTCTTACCCTGCCAGCCTGCTCCTAGTTTCGCCTCTCCTCACCTATTTTGCTACTCTTCACATTCATTCCAACCCCAACGTTCCACTGCAGCACCGCTGCACGAAACACATGGTGGCCCTCTCAGAATCTAGTTGTGTCATTGGTCAGCCTCCTTTCTCGCTGTCGAGTGTATTGGGCGATGGAAACTAGGGTCCTTTTGTCGGGTCTGTGGTTGGTCGAGGCTGTCAGCAAAATGGTACGACAGGCAGGACAAAAGACAAGGGCGACTTTTAGGATCCGCGCTGGACCAGAAATGGCGGCTCTTTCATGAGATTCATGTCGCATGTCTCACACCGACGCCCGAGGAACCAGACACATTGAGGGCTCGGGAGGACACAAAATGGCCCTGCCGGAATTAAGGGCGGTCGACGGATCTCTGGCACTTGTTATGTCGTACCGTCTTCCAGGCCCGACGGGAAGACGGAGAAATGTCTCAAAGTGTGACTTATGTAGCGCCCTTTTCCCTAGCACAGAAACAAAACTCGGTAGCGTTGTGCTTACGCGGAAAAGAACTCGGAAGAGTTGAAAGTGGTTGAAGAGAAGAGAGCCTGCCGCCAGCCACCAACCAAAGCGATTTCGTCTCGCTGTCCAGTCCGTTCCCCGTGCTGCCGCAACCCACTCAAACTCAATAAAATCCGCACCGAACACTGCATGGCTTCGGTCTCGCTGGTGAATCGTGCGGGAGAATATGCGTTGAGAGAGTGCCCTCTTTGGCCCACGGCTCACTTTCGGATACTTTCGTCTCGTTTTCGTCCATCTCATTACTACCAGCACTAAAAAAACGGAGTAGAGTGACGGTCCGCGGAGGCTGGCTACCGAGTAAATTCATGCAAGAGAGGCGACATCGGCAGGTCTTTCACTTTACCTTTGAAAAGCAGCACGGGTGATTGGTCGGCAATATTTATGGAAAATAAACAGGGAGTCGAGTTCCAAGTCTAAACGCTCCCAGGTCTCTGGCATTTTTTTTCGCCCCCCCCCCCCCCACCCCCCCCCTACCCCCCACACTCTCTTCTCTCTTCA